>JAMKCH010009823.1:0-28584 GCA_023653785.1 Ophioderma brevispina | reverse complement strand
AATATATTCACTTACGTGGAATCCCATTGGTGGCCTGCCACGGTTGTGAATGTAAGTTCCAATTAAAACAAAAATATTTTTTTTTTTTTTTTTTAATTTTTTATATTTTTTTTCATAAACCTTCCCCGTTGTTCTGGAGGATCCTTGTTACTCATATTTACATAGGGTTCTGCCTGGCGCATTGCCGAATGCTTCCCTCCTATATAAATAAATATTAATGTTCCCATTAAGGTTACCGCTATTGTGATATTTCAGAGATGAGAGACATTCAAGTATTACCGTCTATTAATTTCATTGTTCTTAAGTTTCAGGGAACGTAGGGAAAAGGTAGCGTATGCTAGGAGACGCAATCACTTTGTGCAATCGTTGAGATACAAAGTCTGACATTCAAGAAGCTCCACAGTGATCGGTGTAGCTTTACTAATAAAACCAAATGCCCTGAGAGGCATAATGTAGCTGTAAAGTAATGTCCAATTTCTCCAATGTTAGATCTCTTTAATATTATGGCGCCATTGTAAACAAGTCGCGATGAATGTGAACATCTATGTCAGACGCCGCATTATTACACCTACATGTATAGTTTACATGCATCATTAGCAACGGCAAGAAATACGTAACATACTAATATACCGCCTCTAAAGAAAGACCCATGTGTAGGTGTTTGTTGCCATTTTGAATCGTTATTATTTTAATTAAAAAATTGATTATGACAAGACCTACAAAAAAATCTTGGAAGGGGCATATTTTTTGTGTGATTATGGAGTAGTATCCTGAGTTTAAAACCCTCGTAGACGAAGGGGGGGGGGGGTGGTGGTGAACCCCCCCTCAGGTTGTTTCCCAGGCTTGACTTTAAAAACCCCCTTTTTTGGTGCAAATTATTTAGTAATTGTCAAGGGACATGTCAGTTCCTTTAATCCAAAAACAAACATTCCACGGGGGATAGGTAAGATACGGGTGATCCAAATGATTCGATAGGGGGGGTGGTTAACACCCCCCCCATCCGGAAGAGAAGTACCAACATGCTAACACAACACAGGAAATCACAGACACTGATTTTGGTACCATTGATAGCTAGGTCCTCCTCTTTCCATTTGATAACAAAATAAGCTACAACATGCTAGATAGCTACAATGCGTCATAAATAAAGTTCGCATGTCAGCAAAACTGCCATTTCATAGACCCACACAGTGGGAAATCAATTTTCGCCCAAAAAAGGTTGGAAAAAACAGAGTTCATGCGGCTTTTTTACTCTACTTGATGGGAATGACTAGTTTATATAACGACATCATTTTCGAGCCCTTAATAGGGTGTTTGAGTCGCTAAATTGCGCCGAAATATCAAATTTCCACCTATATTCAGTTTTTCGTTAATTTCCTCAACATGTGATGTCATGGTGACGTCATTAAGGGAAGTTATACTTATTTGATACAATGGAAGAAGAAACTCTACGATATCCTTGGTACCAAATTACAGGAATCGGGGGGTGGTGTCAGCTAACGAAAATCACAGGGGGGGTGGTAAACAACCCCCCCCCCCTTTCGGGAGTGTTGTTACAAAAAATGGCTCAGGTCGACGAGGTGAAGACTCTAAAAAAGTGTGGCAAAACACAATTGATTCTTAAAATTGAATAATGAAGGCAATAAAATACCCTTAAAAAATAATTTTAAGAGGCATTTGCCCCCCCTGATCCAGAGCCTCGTCCCTATGATCTCAAAGAAACTGAGATTTGTCGGGACAACAGAATTCAGCTATGAGTCGTATTATTAGTACAAAATAGACAAAAAGACAATGAGATGAATTGGAGGTAATTAGGAGCGGTTATTTAGGGAGGCACATATTATGGTGCGGTGTGTATAATATATTATTCTAATACATTCCGCTATTTCAAGCAAGTGGTCCAGTTTTCGACTCCTATTTTTAAAATGACATATTTTTCAATACACCGTGATTGTTGTTAAAAATCGGGCTTAAAAATATATGACAAATATTGTGGGACTGGGATATTGAACGTTATGTACAGGTATCAAATTCATCGCAGTACAGTGCAGTAAAGTCCTTATACTTTCAAAATTAAAAACAATGATTGGATCATTTGTACAGGGGGATAGGAATATTGATAGTATCAGTGTAGTGTTTGATCACTTCGTTAAACACAAACCGCCAAATAATTACATGTTGTACGATACTTGGACTCTCCATATTCTGGCTGGCACCAGGGGTGCCAGGGACACCCCAATGAGTTCAAAATCCAGACAAAAAAGAGTACTTCGATTATTATAAGATCTCTGTTAAAATTTAAAAACTTACCTAAATATTCGTTGAACCAAATGAAAAGGAATTTGCGTATGTGATCATTCATAGTCGAGTTGTGAACATGCCGCGAGTAGATTCATTTGGGCACATGCGATTTGATTTATTTTTTAAACACTGTAAGCAATATATTGGTTCCTATTCACAGGCATTATCATTCAATGGCATGGGAAGTAAGTTAGTGTCCGGTTAGTACGTGAGTAGTATGACAAACACTTAACAACCCTTTAGTACTTGATAGAAGGCATATAGTTGCAGACATAGATTAAAATCATTCGCAGTGGCATTTATAGCTTATCATACTTTTCCCGCAACCGCAATATGATACTTCCATAAGTGTGAGTGTGTAATGTGTAAAGGGGAGCACTCTTGGTTATAAGGGGTAATGAAAGCTGAGAATGAGAATGTTCTTATCATCAAGGTCACAATAGGATAATACACTAATAAGGCAGTCAAAAATAGAAGAATGCTGCCTTAACCAACACTAATTGCAACAGAATCAATTCAACAGAATGGTATGAGAATACCTTTAAAAACACTATATCAAAGTCTACTAAAATCAAAGGAGGGAACCTAATATTTTTTAGGGGTAAGGTTTATACAGGGTCAAAATATGAAAAGTATCAAAACGCGTTCGAACAGATGCACGTGTTCGTACATTTCAGGATTAAAAAAAAGGTATGTTTGCATATTGCAGGTCGTATTAAAGAGGTATGATCAAAATAGGTTAAGGTCACAATGGGGGTACTTAGATCTACCGTTCGTTATTAAAAAAAAATGGGGTTGTCAAATTGTTCGTCATGGTACAGAACCGAAAATATACTGGTTGCATCTATAATATTCGTTGCATGATTGGAACGCAAAATGTGACTGGGGGCTACATGGGTCTATGGAGGTTCACCTGTCTAGACTCTGTAATTCTTATATATAAAGGTCAAACAAGATATATACCTAGTTTCCTTATCTAGTGGGACAATTAGCAGTTTACAACCAGTCCGACCAAAATCGACCCATCTATGAATTTTACCCCAGGATGTCCTATTAAAACACTTGGGAAACAATTCTAATTTTACCCCTGTACAAACGTTTCCCCATTATTTCACATGTTCCACTAGGTTGATTTTGGGAGGACTTTAATATATATTTTTGGACTCTTTAAGGAGTATAGAAAACCAAAAATTGTTTCTGTTTGCAATTTGTGTGGGGTCAACTCATCCAATATTTACTATAACTATCATGCGTAGTAAAGTTTCAAAATCTTGCGTGTGACTACATTTTTGCATGTCTGCTGGAAAACACGCTTAAAACGTCTGAACATTGCACAATTAGATTGGAAGAAAGTGTGGTATTTCATGATTGACACGTAGCCGGTTTTGTTCTCTTGAAATTAGAGGACTGTGGACAAGAAAAATTCATCCACTTCCGCCGTGCTCTCCCATTTCACTTGATGGCTCACAAAAAACAGGACTATATAGAGCAGGAGCAGGACACAGGTCAAACATCATGTTCAGCACCATACGAGAAGGTTTGACACTGTGTATTAGTCCACGGACCTCTATATCCAAATAGGTAGTGTTAGTATCTCAAATTGTGGTGTACTTTTAAAATCGGGAGACAATTGAAGGTTACACAGGGGTCAAACTTTAAAAGCACCAGCATGTTGCAATGTCGCCCTATTGTCCGTCAGCTCATAAGGATTCCAAAATGTATACAGTGTGAGTCAAAAAAAACTACATCCAGAATAAACAAAAAATAATATAAAATAGTGAATTGCTTTGCTCAAAGGTTGCTTATGGTGCTAAAGAAGGATAAACAGGCTTTCAGAAAAACGTTTATGGGTGTATTTGGAATTTGGAGGAAGAAAGTTACCCTATTTCTGAGTCAGACTTTAAAAATCCTGTTTGGCCGATTTGAGCCAAACAAAGAGCTCACTACATAGAGTAACATGGCTTAGGCAGCGTGATTCGAGTACCAACATTTAACACCAAAATTGTTGTAAAAATCGAAGGTGGGGATAATTGAAGGATTATAAAAATAAGATCCCAGAGATTACAAAAGAAAAGGTAAGTAAAAAAATGTGCATTTACCCAAATAAGAACACGATAGCTGGTAAGACCCAGTTACTTTGAAGTCAACAAGATTTCATAATTTAAAACTACAACGAAAACTTGGGAGCAAAAGTGACACCATAGAAGTTTTGTGTTCCGCTTGAAAAAAAAACAGCAGTGCGAATTGAAATTTAAGTTTTAATTCCGAAGGTTACGTACAGAAAAACTTCAGCTTTAGTTCTTCTTGCAATTTTTTATGGACGCTGAGTAGTACACTTGTATTTGTGCAAAGTAATTACCTTAGAGAGGTTTAAAACAAAAAATCTCTGAGCAGTTTAATTAGTTCGTGAATGCGACCATGATTGGAGTGATTTTCAACTAACTGACTGTTTATGTTGAACAAGGTAATTTAATTTTTAGCTATTTTACTTATAATTATGTTCCACAATAGCCATTATTAAACTGAGATGTTTTGTCGATAAGAAAATCGATTACCAAGAAATCGTATGTGAATGGTCTGCTGCTTTAATGAGTTATGGTATACTTCGGTGTCAGTCTCTGCATTGGATGGCTAAAATCGGCGAAACTGAATTTTAGGTCCTCCGCAAATTGACATTTTCTGAACCCACAAAGTCCCGAAAGACCCAAATAAAATCTTGATAGCATGTTTATCTCTGTAAACAACCAAAGCAAACATTGAAGCAAAAATAAACGTTAACCCTTTGAAGAAAACATATTCCTGAATGTAGGGTTTTTATTGATACACTGTAGTTTGTCCAATCTAGGACCATGGTGTTGGAGTTATATGATAAAAAATGGCTTTAAAATGGTAAAAAAAGGTAGCCCATTTGTACAGGGGTTTAAAATCAAGAAATTGCTCCAATATTGGTAAAAAAGAAAGAAGGTCATCTGCTAAACGTATCAAATAAGACTAGTTTTCTGCAATGCATAGTTTATATGTTATGCGACAAAATAGTCGGAGGGCAACATAATCATGATAAGTAAACAAGAGTTGTCGTTTGATAATATTCTTTAATGTGCTTCTATGAGCTTACCAAAACCTCAGGCAATTACAACACAAACTGATGAATACAAAAACTCCCGGGTGCCCCTCAGTAGAATGCCAAGGGTTGTGTAATACACTACATGTATAAGGTATTAACATTTAAAAGTTACTGACAGAGCATTCATTGCATGTGAGGTCCTTATCACACGGAATGGTTGCCTTTGAAGCATAGTTCATATTCTTTTCAGTCATTTGAAGCCTGAAAAAAATGCTACTACAAAGAATGGCCCATATTAGCACCCTGCTCATATCGATTCGTTAGGTAGGCTACAAATATATTGTTTATATAAGGAGTTAGGTTTTTTGGTTTGATTTTGTATTGTCTGGAAAAATATTTAAAAATGACAGCATGCAAACCTACTGTAATGGTCCCATCAACTTTGATAGGCTAAGTTTACAAATAATTGGGGTGGTAACTAACACAATTGGAGATCATTGGACAAACAAGCGATTTCAGGCCTGTTTTTGATAATTCACCAGAGAGCAAGACTATTCGATTTATACATCAATGAAATTAGTAAAGTACACGTTTAATGTATACCAGGGTAAAGATTGATTGTCGAATCCAAAATATGGCGCCTTGTGCATAACCAATCAACATTTTGATGATGTGGTACCAAGTTCGCTCTGACACTGTATTTATATCATGCAGTGATTAGATTAGAGATACTTTCCGCGTGCTCATTCAATTTTAACCCTTTTATCGAATTTTTTAATAGTAGATACATTGCAGACAAACAATCATGCTGGGTAAACATATTAAGGGTACCATATGTTGAAGTGGTGCTCACGAGACCATTTTTAAAATTGGTCCTTATTCCGTAGAGGAATGAGGAGCATAGGAAATATAACAAAAATGTGGATAACATTCTTTAATTATACCATGCAATGCAGGATGACTCTCCGGTAGCTTCCGATACTCTATAAATGGCTATAATTGATAACTTTATCTAACCTAGTACTGCAATGTGTGTATATACACCTGGAGGTCGATCAGATCAGTTTACATATCATTAGTATTTTTGAAGATATTCACGTTTTTGGCTGCCATATTGATTGACGTCATGTTACAACTTTGAAAGTATCAGAAGTACATTTATTGTGTCTAACAACATAATCTAAGTATTTCATGTTTATTTTTTATCGCAGGTATTTGCTGTTATAGGGCATATTTTATATTATTAGATTTGGCTTCCATTTTGAATTTGGAGTATTGCTCAATGTTACAAGTGCATGGTACTTGTTCATCACATACTGTCTTATCTGACATTTTTGACATTTTTGAGATATTTGGTCTGTGGATGTATATTGTTGAGTACTACAAATACACCACAACTACAGAAGTGGGTGTGCCCTAATTACTGAGATATTAATTAGGCCTATGTGTCTTATTATGATTATTTACAAATTTCGCATTTCACATACAGATCTATCTGGCCAATTCGGCATACGGAATTTCACATACTGTCTTATCTTCGTCCTATCTACCGTGCGAGCGTTCTCCTCACATGAAACGTGTTTCACATACTGTCTTATCTGTGTCGTATCAACAGTGTGAGCGTCCTCTTCCACAGTGAACGAATTTCACATACTGTCTTATCTTCGTCCTATCTATAGTGCAAGCATTCTTCTGCACATAAAACGTTTTTCACATACTGTCTTATCTGCGTCTTATCCGCAAAATCGGGAGCAGAAATCAAAATATCGAATTTCACATAGAGATCTATGACTTTGGAGACATATTTAGAGTATAAAACATGATATAATCTTATTAAAATCAACTTTAAAACAAAGTTTAAAGTCTCTTCTAAGTATTATTTGCCATAAAATAATTATACACGGGCTAAATGTTGTACATGAAAGAAGTTTTTCCCCGAAAGATCTTCAATCGCATTTTTCTCGGAAACGGTGGCGTTTTGTCAGTAAGACCAGTATGTGATGTGCGGCGACGTAGTAATCTAGTAACTCCCTAGTTTGATAAATTCTAGGCGTTGAATAGATAATAATCTATCATTTATGGCCGACGCCCATTTGGTGATTTCTCAAAAGTAAAGGATGCCCAGGGGCACCCAGCAGATTCTATTCTACACACCCTATCTATCATTCTATCCATACTCAACTTTACTGTCAGGCCATAACTTGAACCATACTACCCGAATAATAGCATGAGGTATACAGATCAAATCCGGAATTGAGATACCCGACAAGATACAGCAAGAGTCCTCACAGAGCCGATTCGAACCCTGATTTTGCGTTAAATTTGGGTAACAGGGTCGTAAGCCACCCTATCCACTGGGCCACACTCTCCCACTAATGGATATTAGTGACTATCAAAGTTTGTTACTCTTTGGCAATCACACGTTTCTCACTGGTATTCTAAACAAACTCCATCCCGACATAACATTCACGTGTCACAATGACAATAATAATATGATCAGGTAATCAACGTGCACGTTCAACTAATATATTTGGGACATACAATAGGTTACAGACGGACTAATATCTAATGGATATTTAAGTTTCTGCATCATGTTTCAATTTTAAGAGTACCCTCTTCGACACACTAATGTCGGAGACTATGGAACATGTTGCCATCATTAGTGTGATAGGTTTGGAAGTGTTTTGTACCCTATCACGTATCCTGTTCAAGCTTTGGTTGTTCCGTGCGCTAGGTGTATTTGGGTAGATGACTCAAAGCAATAGTTTAATTTTCCATTTTTTTCTATTTTTGAATTATATCAAAAATTACTTTTTGAATGATCTTTATCCATATTTTTGCTTCGAAAATCAATCTTTACCTGGTAACAAATCTTCGTCAGTGGAATTTCTGCCACTACACCTAGCAAATGTGATTGTCTAAGGCAAATGAATGGAGTGTTTAGTCTTTAAACGTGAAAAGCTCTTACGCAAATCCTTATTCATAGACTTGAATCAATAAAATATTATAGATCTCAATATTTTCGCATTTTCGTAATATGTCAAACTAAAAAATAATATCCAAAGAGTATTTTATAGTAAATTTTAGGACGAAATCTTTATTAGAAGAGTAAGAGAAACCTCTTAGAACTACATCAGCCATCCAATCTGTTACTATCAATTGCTTCAAGGAGCAGGAGGGTCTATCTTGACCAACTGATAAATATTACTATTTGCCCTTTTATTCTTAGAATTCCCATAACACCGTAATTCACCATTATTATAACAAAGGAAGCTGAACCAGAAACCCTGCACACCAAGAAATTAACGGAAGACATCCTGGCTCAGACAAGGTAGAGTCACATAGAAGACAGCTAGCGACCCAACCTCTTCCCAACTAGAAAAGACAGTTACACAAGTCTACATTATCATGATTATAAGTCGTTTTACTACCACGGAACTGTGTGGCTCAGTGAAACTTCTTATTAGCACGTCGTTATAGTTACAGATCAATACGCTATAATAGCGTAGAAAAATGAAAGAGAGGCCAATAACAAAACGACACCAGTGGTCCAGGGTTCCACATAACCCGAAGTATCAAACTGACATTTCTTTATGCCCTTGTCTCTTTCTACACGTTTAAAACGCCGGACGAAGCAAAAAAGCTGTTTTTTTTGTTAAAAGCCCACTTATCTTTGAATGTCCAGGGCCGGTACATTTTCATTCCGCGCCCCCAGTATTGAAATACAGAAGTGGTCCAAAAAAAAAAGTTTACACTTTTGTGTCCGTAAATTTCTCAAAACAGGGTAAAACATTCACAATTATTTGAGATATGTATTAACTACACTTATCTTGGTGAGAAGTTTGAAATAATGTGAGATGCCTTAATTCTTACTGTTGTGGTATATTAAATTACCAAGTCCCATGGCGAGGTGCGCTGTTCAATGTGTGTATCAATTGGGATCGTAATTTGTTACGCCCACAGAGTGCCATAGACTTACGTGTGTGCAAAAGTGTTTTTGACCTTTCTCTGGATGGCGGCAATGTGTATTTCAGCTTGTTTTCAACGCCGTTTTCCATCAGGTCAAACAAGATATCTTGTAGTTAATAAATACCCTCAAAATGATTTGATAGAACCTACCCGCTTTTGAGAAATTGCAGACAAAAAAGTGGAAACCTTTTTTTGGACCACTCTGTATGTAAAAAAAGATAGTTAACCAAACAGCGTGTTTATAGTATATGGATCTGTGGTTATAGGGTTTGGCAAAGACTTTGTCACTGTTATTCACATTTTCGGGGTGTAAAATCATTCGTCATAACAGATCTAAAGCTAATATTGGAGATACCGCAGTACTCACGTAAGAAAAACATTAAGATGATATAATAATGTGATTTTATATCAAACTTGAGTCATTATGGCTTTAGAGGGATTATTAACCTAGTAACAGAGGAGAAAATATTTAGTAAGACTCATCCACAAGGATTGATATTAGATTATTTTCTCTTTTTCTCTTTATTTTTACCGTAAACAATATTGCTATAAATCCACAAATATTATGATCTTGTCAGTTAAAAATAGACTTATCACAGAGAAAATAAATGAAATTACATGGACACATCGTATCGATGTTATATCGTAAGTAATCTCGAGAGAGCTATAGGTGTAAATACCTGGCCTTAAGCATTTTCCTGCCCGAACGGCATATTACGTCCACATATATTTTACATTAATCCGTCCTTACTTAAGTACGGGCACTGCCTGCCGGAAAAGCATGTAGAATAATTTTGAGAAAAATCTGTTGAAATAATATAAAATAACATTCAGTGGACAGCAAAGACGGGACGTTTGTTTTGTAATTATGAACTAGAATCGGGTGTACTTAAATACAAAGAAATTATATCACCCAGACAATAAAATATAGCCTATTTGTCAAACGAATGAACATTCATGGGTATTACAGAGGTTGCAGCGATAAACCACAAGTTGACTTGAAACAAAAAGAAAATTGACTTAAAAGACTGAAACTCGATGCAATATTAAAAGAATTCACAAAAGTTACTGATTATACATTGCGAGTAACAAGTGCTCGTATACGTTTACCAAGCCAGGCAATTGGCAATGCAATACTGTGCAAAATATCATTTTTGTTTATAAATTGGAGCACTTTCAAAACATGTGATGTTAGCTTTAAGGGTGTGCTTCAACATCGTTGGAACACTCACCAAAATTTGCTACAGTATCACCCATGGCCCGGGTAAGAGCCTCCCAACCTTCCACTTAAATTACGCTTACCCGATCCCATCCATGTATGTTGGGGAATTGGCAAGGACTGCTGATGAAGATACCCCATTAGTACAGTTTGTTATGTTTTCCGTGGGAATTTTTGTGCCAAAATTGATTTCATAGCCTTACTTGTTGTCAATTTGGGGTTTGATTTAAAAATCTGGTTGCCATTTTTTCAACCACGCTTCAGGTAGCATTTTGGATTTCAAAATGGCCCGCCATTTCAGTATTTTTGTCCTATCTCTCGGATCTAGGAGCACGAATGAGTAAATGGTGGCAATGCCCATGTTTGTGATACCAGGATCCATTGAAAGCTTCGGGCTACTTGTGAACTGATTGGTTTTGCTGCAATGTAAAGTATGTATGTCATATCATATCTTGGCTGTGAGCAACGTGGAAGAGTAAAAATGGTGGCATACCCATGTTTGTATACTGGGATTCCATTAACAAAACACTGCTTAATTACTGGATATAATTAGCTTTGCGCCATCTTGGATTTCAAATGGCCGCCCTATCTAATACACTTGTTTTTTAAAATCTTAGCATATCAGTAATAAAGCAGTCTTAAAAATGGTAGCATTGCTTGTACTATGATAATCAAATCATGCAGCCTATATTTCAAACTAAGCCACCATGGAAGCTTTCAAAATGGCCGCACTAGACAGTTTTTATGTTTTGATAATATATTAGGCAATGAAATGAACCCAATATCAGTATAAAGATCAGATTCGACTATTTTAAACACTATCCTTGAAATACCTGGACTGATCTTGGAATGTCTTTTCAGTACATGAATATTATTGTTACCATCACTGCGTTATTTTTCGGAAACTTTTTTTGAGGTGTAGGCATTAATCAATAATTTTTTGTGTGCAAAGAAGTAATCCTCATGTTATTCACTTTTTAGAGACACAAAAACTTTTGTCATTGCAAACTGACTAAAATGCGAAGAGGATTTTTTTTTGCATTCCATACAAGAAAAAAATAAGGCTATTGAAAATCCATCTATGAGGCTTACAATAAACTACATGGGGACCCGGTCCAGTGAGTGATAGAACTTAAGTTCTTTAGGGCTTGTGTAGAGAGTATACTCATATATGAAGCTGAGGACTTGGTCCATGACCAATAAGCTTGAGGACAGGATCCATGGCTGTTATATGCAAAATTCTTAAAAGAGTACTTAACATTAGCAGGAGAGATCACCATTTCCAACAATGAGGGTATATGGAGATATACCATCCTATCAGAAACCATTAAAAAGAGACGTCTCCAGTTGCAGTCAGATGCCGACAATTGACCAACCCTATCTCTCACCTGATCTGGACACCACCTGGAGAAGAAAAAACCTAGCCGGTGGCCGGAAACGAGGTATCATGATGTCATTGCTAAAGATATTGATTGTATGCGAAAGTGAAATCAGCAACTCATGAAAGGATAAGGCAACCTGACTACAAATTTGTTCTCAGCTGCTTCGACGTACCGCTAACGGACGACAGATGATGATGATGAGAGGATAGCCTTCGTAGACTTTGTTACGGTTTTATCAATTGTGTTACCAAAGTCACTGCTTTTAAAAGAGCGATGTTCTTGGCAAATGTGCCGCATTTGCTGTCTTGACATACACCATGCACAAGAACATTAACATGTGCTAGGTCGAAACTACTCACTAAATTTCGGAATACACCATTGCATCACAGTTGAATCTAGATGTATCACCACTCTCTAGGTATGCAGCAAATTTGACTCCCAAATCAGTACTCTAAAAGCGTGCAGGCTAGAGCCATATGTTTTCGCTTCCAACTGCTGAACACCCTTGCACGTATGTCAACTCTGCGCTTTGCTTTTCCTTTTACGTATAAAGTGAAGCTCGCCTGGAAGGTGTGTTGAACACAAAATCCATGAGGTAAATGAAGACATCCGTGCCTGGCGAATATATATATATCCCTGATGTTTCCGTCGTACTTGAGCATCAAGTACATGTACATGCATTGGGATCAAGGTGTCTGCCTCATCGAGTGGGGCTCACAATATGGAGCCATAAACACATGGTGAATGGAATCCGTGAGGATGCCAACTACGCTCTTGTGCTAGTTTCCAGATTCATGGAGTAGAAGCTTTACCCACGGAATCTGTCGTGAGACGTGTTCAATATGAGAGAGCAGGGTTTCAGTGGTACTAATTGAGATAGTCGCATCTCTGATGTCAAATGAACGGATCAATGCCATCAGACCTTTTGCCATGTGTATGAGCTTTAAGTGAGTTATCATTATATCTGCCGAAGATATCAATCATCATCATACCCGGATACAATCTTACGGATGCTGAACAAAGGTGTTGGCAAAAAGAGAGTGTACTCTTGTGGACCTTTATTGATAACTCGAACAAACTGCCACGGCGGGCTATAATGCACACATTGTATTGGAGATCCAACCGCTCGATGTATCACAAAACTGGTGTTAGTCTACCTCAGAGGTCAATTGGGGATTCCCTGTTAGGACTCATCAATGAACATGGACAAAAGTATCTTGTCATTGGGAGTAGTTCAAGGCCAATCGGAGTCGAAAGTGATCTGCGGATAACAGAAAAAAAAAAAAAGATATGATAAGATGTTCCAAGTGTTTGCGTCCACAAACAGATTGTGACATGGAATGCCTGACTATCACCATGAAATAACCAGATTTTAGAGCTTCCCAAGTTTCTTGGGCAGTGCACTTAAACATCTTTATTGGGGCAAGACAAATTGGTAAAAGTCGAGCATATTGTAGGATCAGGAGCAAAGTTAGTATTGGCTTGTCCCCAGGCCCCGAGACCAGCTCCCACTTCCCTTCTACTTGTTGGAAATTAAAGTAGACTCTCTACCTGCTTCTTATAACTCAGGAGAATTCTCGTTGCATCTGCGAAGGTCTTGACCCAAGGCAGCTCGGATCTGGTCTCTGAAGATTAACTCTTACCCTCTTCAAAGCACCACCCATATTTGTCTCCATATGAAGCTATTGTGCAGTTCGTGGCATTTCAGGATTATGGTATACAAAGATTTCTAGCTGCAAAGCTGCTTCAAAGAGGAGGTCACAGCAGACCATGATATTTGTTACATGGTACTCCTACACGCTCTAAAAACGCTTCCATTAAAGATTTGAAGGATTGTCGATGGTGATTGGCGAATAAAGACCCGCTTCAGGGCTTAGGATTCAGATACTTTGAGATAGCATGAAGTGGAGCAAAACGGCATGACCTCACCAACTCTCAAAGCCCGGTGTATTGTCCTGTTAAAGATTGCAGGTTAACGTGGCTTATTTTCGTGGCAAGTCAAGATCAAGTGTTATGGAAAAGTTTTTGTAATGAGGACTACAACAAAAGGGGGAAATCCCTTGAGCAAGGCAACGCAAGGTAGGAATTAGAGGCAGTATAATCAGTTGGAGGTCTCCTTAACAACTCTGCTTTCCCCCATGATGGTTCCACTGATGATAGTCCCTGGAGAACTGTAAATGAACACTTCTTGGGCTTGGCAGTATACGCGGAAAAGTAGATCGAGGCTTGCCAGTAGCCTACTCGGAAAAAGGGTTTTTCAGAACGCGGAAAGGTAGTCGAAGACCTTGTAAAAGTTTCTCCTCATAATTTTTAAACCCATCTCTGTGTCCCAATTGGCTTCCACACCCCTACGTCTTCGTTTACTTATTTACTATAAATTTATTAATTGAATCTTAGCAAACCAAGCTAAATAAAGTGGCTTAAAATAATACTTATGTGCAGTATTCAATCACATTAAGCACTCTAATTGTTACAAACCATATCAGTGTAATCTAATATATTACCGCTCCACCTAAAGCAGGCCCCATGCAGTTTTACGCAATGCATAATGTCTTTAGATTTATCCCGCCGTATATTTACCAAAGCGGCCGCGCAGTGAAGCGTCAAGGATCTGGTGTTATAAAATGGCGCCTAATTAGGCTTATCTGGATTATACACAACGGATAAGCGGATTATAAGATTCGGCATTTCCCGTTTGGACGTACATATAATTGAAAAATGGCGACTTTTGAAATTTAAGAGGGCGACTAAACCAAATTAGATCAAATCAGGAAATGCTTTTAATAGAATCCCTGTAAATCACAAACATGGGTAATCGTCACCACTTTCACTTTTTATCGTTACTCTCCAAGCCAGATATGGGACTAATTGTACATCATGTTCATTGAAAAAGGCCGACCATTTTGAAATTCAAGATGGCGGCCACCCAATAGTGACATCAAGGCACTGATTTAATGGAATCTCTGGGTATTCAACAAACATGGGTATTTTTTTTCCATCCACCATTTTGACTATTTAAGTTGCCTCATAAGCCGAGATACAGGAAATAACATAGTTGAAATGGCGGCCATTTGAATTCAAGATGGCGGCCAAACCAAATCAGTTACAAGTAAGACTATGCTTTCAATGGGCTCCCTGGATCACACAAACATGGGTATTGCCAACCATTTTTACTCTTCTAGTTGCTCATACAGCCCGAGATATAAACAAATATATGAAAAATGGGCGGCTTTTTAATTCAAAAATGCGACTGAAGGCGTGGTAAAAAATGGCACCTAACTTTTTTTGAAATCAGCAGCCCAAAATTGACAAAAGTTACCCAATAAAATCAATTTTGGCACGAAAATCCCACTGGATCTAAATATTCCTGGACATATCAAACTATACTAATTCCAAACCTTAGGAGCCGGGGGAACAGTTTCCGAAACTCGTCAGTCGCTGCCAACAATTATTATTTTCCCAAGATTGTATGAACGAAATGCTACAAAAGCATCTTATTTCTTTAACGGTACTAAAATAATTAAAACTACAAAGTACTAGAAGAAACAACATTCTTTTCATTAGCGAAGAGTCAAAGAAAAGGTGTGTGACTTAGGGAATGCCTCACGAATACCAATTGATGCAGCATTTCGCATAATTTAGGTGTATTAAGTGACCAAGGGTTTTTCACTCCCGTTAGTGCCCAATGGGGTTCCATGGTCCCCTCACACTAAGGAAACCAACTTCCCGACAGAAGTTTTGCATGAATTTATACCACATGTAAAGGGCATAAGACAACACTAAACTAATCAGCAATTAAAAATGAAATATTATTGGACTGCAATTTAGTGGCAAACACTTGTTTTCAAAACACACAAATTGGGCAAAAGACGAAAATTCCAATAGCCCCTCACACTTACAAATCAACTTAAATTATGTTGATATCTACTCTAGAAAACCATATTAACACAAAACTTGCAGTTTTTAGACATCTTGTATTTTTTACGGGGTTTCAAATACACGTCATACCGAAATCATTTTGTTTTCAGCATATAAAGGGTTAATTATTTTTTTTGTTATTAATAATGTGTTTCTTTATATGTATATGTGGCACATATATCAGCAAAAAATGGCTAAGGGTTTCTTCGATTTTTAAGATATTCTCAGATGACAACCGTTTGTGCTCGTTTGGTATGAAAGAAGCGTATTTAAAAGTCAACATTACAAAAAATTTTCGCCGATAAAATCCCTCGCATTAAAGCGGGCCAGTTGCGTAAACAAATTTTGGGGTCCACAGGAACCTCCCCGGTAACTTAAAGTTTAAGAAAAACGGCAGAAATGAATCATCTGCCGTGCCGCCTCACTACCATCATAAACTCAACAAGGAATGCGATTTTGCATTAACACTCACAAAAAAAAAAATTTTATCAATATCATATCACCAAGATCTTTAAAAACCACTTGAAAAAAAAATCTAAAATTGTAATTTAGGTATCGGTCCAATGTAACACACATGACACCGTGCGGGCATATTGACGTAACATATGCTATCATTACCTATATAAGCACTGTTAGTCTACAACCTGTGAACATTTGTTTTGCAATAAAAAACACGATAAACTATGGAGTAAATAAAAAACGAGGAAAAGGCTAAAGAAATCAACATCTAAATACTTTAGCGTATCACAGTGCACGCCCAATATTCGTCTGTGCGGGTGTCGCCAACAAAAATAGAGGAGTGCTGTTGAAAACAATACGGCTTCGCGAGTCAATTTGGTCGTCCCTTACGCGCCTTTATATATACAGGTGTAATGTGAAGTCATTGAGCTTTGACGGGCTGATATGAGGCGACTGGTAAAGTGTCCCACACTTGAACATACACGTTTACCCACATTACATTACGTGCATTTAACGTTTACAACCTGATGTAGGGGAAAAATAATATAGCAATTTGTAAGTTTATTTTTATTGACAGATGATAAAGTATCGCTCTAGTAATAAACCCGATATGCGACTCGTCTACGGCAATATGATATATGACTTAGTTTGTGGTACCAATATTCATTACTGAAAAAATCCATGTTTTTCCAAATAATTAAAAAAATCATGATCTGGTATTGTAAAGTGTGTGTAAAGTGCGCAACACTTTAGCCATTCAGATGTGGATAGAGTGACAAACATATCACCACCTGTCTGTTGTCAGATACCACACTATAAAAAACTCGTCTAAAGGGAAGGCCAAAACATAAATTAAGTTTCCAAAAAAGATGTGTGGTTCCATTGAAAAAATCGCATGTTTTTCCAAGAATATTAAAAAAAAATAATGATCTGTTATGGTAAAGTGTGTGTAAAGTGCGCAACACTTTACCATTCACAATGTGATATGAGTGACAACATATCACCTGTCTATTTCACGTATACCACACTATAAACTCGTCTAAAGGGGAAGGCCAAAAACATAAATTTTCCAAAAAAGATGTGTGGGAGTTATGTAAAGTAAATATCAGAAGTTTTTCAAGTAATTATTGTAAGAGAAAGGCTGAAGTAGAAAAAGAGGTAACTACACACTTGAAAAAACAGTTAAATGTTATGAAGAAAAGATGAATAACTCTTTCGATGTTGATGAAGAATATATACACGCTAAGAGAAAAGTAGATAATTGGTATTCACAAAAAACTAAAGGTGCAATTATACGTTTCCGAATACGTTGGCATGAAGAGGGAGAAAAAAATTCAAAATATTTCCTTGGTTTAGAAAAAAATAAGGCCATTAAAAAACAATCACAGAAATTGTTACTCAAAATGGTAAAAAATAACTAATGAGAGTGATATAATAAAAGAAAAAGTTAGTTTTTATTCTGTACTGTATCGATCCAGAAAGGTAAAAAACTCGTCTATAAAAAATATTTAGATGATGTAAATACATGTACATTGAGTGATCTTGATGCAATGGAGTGTGAAGGACTTCTTTCAATAGCTGAATGTACCGAAGCTGTTAAGAAGCTTAAAAATAATGTTACGAGACGTACTCAAGGTCAGAAAAGTAACCTCCCGTGGTTCATAAAACAAAATTCACAATGACTATTTGTATGAAGATTGACTTGACCAAGAGGTAAATTCAAAACAATTATTTTAATACATAAATAAAATCACACAATATTAACAATGCACAAAATTGTTGTATTTCTTACCTACTTAAAAATCAAATTAAACACACAACATCTCATCATTTATAAAGTCCACAGTTTTTGTTGGGTGCGCACCAGTCTCTTGTAGAATCAGGTCCACATAAAAATCTTGGCGACACAATTCTTGCTGGTACAGTTCAACTAGTTTCGCGTTATCGCAAAAGTCCTTTTGGTCTAGACCGGCCGATTAATTTGCAAACTCGTAGACTTGGAGAAATACTGGAAGAATAACTGCAGCTTAATAGTCCATACAGGTACTCAGTGCGTTAAAGGTGAACTCTTGGTAGAGGCAGCACTGGTATAAAAAGAGATACAATCCTGCTGGTTTTCTAATGTTAACCTTTGTTTTTCCAAAGGCACAAAACTTTGAGCAGCTCTGACAATTCTAGCAACTTTTCAGAATTGTATAAAATGACATAACATTTGATTTTATAAGTTCTCCACCTTCTGTTTGAGAGGTCTACACTCGATGAAATCTCTTGACAACTGGCAAGGAGAAATGACTTGCAACAGAATTTGTCCACAGCAAATTTCCCATGATGCAACACAAAACAAGCGAAGACAAGTCGAAATTTAACAATCTTTTCAGTTCGCTGAAACATGTTTAAAGGAAGTCCACAATCTTCCACATCCTGTGCTCGAAGTGTTTTGACATAGCAATTACACAAAGTCTATTGTTCATTTACAGGTGTGCAATCTTGCTTCCTATAGGTAAACAAAGAACTTCTGTAGAGTTCTCAGAATGGCGAAGATAAGGCACTGTGCTCCTCTTGTTCTCAGATTGCGGACATATTCTGACATGTGTGTACTCCGGAAGTCTTCACACACTAGTCCATTTAGAACTAGGTCAATCAGATAAGTCATGCTTATTGCACAACACATTGCAAGTTTCATATTTGCCAGTTCTCCTCACTCATAATTTATATGATTAAATTTAACATTTAATTAATATAATACAGAAAAATAATATAATATTCAGGAGTCTGTCACAATAACAAGTCTCCTGGTTGTAACGGGTTAACACCTGAATTTTATAAATATTTTTGGGAGATGTCTAAAGAACTATTAATTGATTTATTTAACGAAGTTTTGCTACAGGGCGAATGTCCTACCACTCAGAGAAAGGGTAGTTTACTTTTCTGTTTATTTAAAAAAGGTGATAGATTTAATTTAGAAACTGGAGACCAATATCTTTATTGAATTATGACGACAAGATTTGTACTATGGGCCTATCTTAAGACTGCATAAGGGGTTATTACAAATTATACATTCTGAACAAACCGTTATAATTAAAGGAAGATTTAGTGGCCAAAATATTAGAACTCATGAGGATTGTAGTAGTATTGATTTGATAAACTGATTTGAATTGAAATTGGTTTTGGGGAAAACAATTCGAAAGTGGGTTTAAGAAACGGTTATTTAAATATTAATGTTATAATTAAACGGTTGGTTATTCACACCCTTTTCTATAGGTAGAGGAATTCGAGAAGGTTGCCCTTGGTCAGCTTTGTATTTATATTGCTATAGATTTGAAGAAGAAACTCTATCGTTTTGAATATCAAAAGTGCAGAAAACTATACATGGTTTAATTCTATATTTAATACACCAGAAATAAAGGTAAACTCAGTTGGCAGAGATATTACCATTTTTGTTAGTGAATCAACAATGTGCATTGATGATGTTTTTAAAGTCATTGATAATTTTAGTGCTGTATCAGGAATTTATGTCAAAAAATAGCGACAGAAGGTTATTTGGTTGGGAAGAAGCAATCCCTGAAAATATAAACGTTAAATGGACAAAAGGTTATGGCAAAAAGCCTAAGGATATATTAGGAAGAGACACAAAAGCGATTTGAAAACCATGAAAATTAGTAGATTAAAAACGGGGTTGAAATGTTGGAAGTCACGCTAACATAACCTAATTCGGAAAATAACTATAATCAAATCTTTGGTATACTCAATTGTTAGATAACGCACAAGCCATTGCATGTTCCTGAATATGTTTATCAAGATGCAAATAAAATGGCTTCATGAATTTTATGGAGTTCCAAAGACAAGAAAAAAAGTTATGGGGAAAAACTTGGCCAAATTACTGGTATAACAAAGTAGACGGTTTATCGTTGTGTTGAAACTTAATTGTAAACCAGAAGATATTAGAAGAATAAGCTCTAACAAAAACCCAATTCACATGGATGTGTTAGAATCGTGGTACATACTACGTCAAACAAGGGTCAGCAATTTCAAAACAAAATCCTGACAGACGAGGTCTTATGGGGAAATCAAATGTCAAGTTGGATATCATGGTACTAATGAATAACAAATGGATTATTAAGTTGTATCATTACATCAGCGAATATATGAAAATAGATAATAAATTTGGAGGAAGAACTGTCAAACATTGTTACAATGGTATCCAATGAATTGTTTATTACAAACAGTAAAGACGCTCTTCCCATCCGATGGACGGAAGGGGAAATTATAAAAGACAAGGAAGTTAATGTCAAAATGGCTACTAAAGACCCTAACTGTTATAGATTTAGGGTAGGTGAAACAACAAATATGTTCATGTAAATCGCATTCATTTAAAACTTTTTAAAAGTTGCTTGTAAACAGCAAAGCTCTGTGTGGAAAGAACAAATGAAAAACTTCATGTTTGACAGCCATTTGAAGTAAGGAAATGAATATAACACAGTCTGGTATGAATTCTTCTCTTTCAAAATAAAGCATAGGGTCAATAATAAGCTGGAGAGTTCCACATACCATATCCGCTATATGATCTAATCCCAAGACGGAAGGAAAATCTTTTCAATGGAAATTGATTAAATTCAATACAGTTGTTATGTGCAATTGTAAGGAAGATACGAATCACTCATTGTAAAATGTGATTGAAGTAAAAGATTTTGGGGAAGGGATAACCCCAAATGTACATACGATTACTTCACAATCTATAGTATATAACCTAGAATAGGTTATTTGCGGCGTAGATATTGAAAATGTATATTATTAAATGTATTAAATTATTATGGCCATCTTTTTCAATATTATAAGAAGCCCGTATGATTTCACAGTACATCTGTAAGTTCCCGTCAAGTTTCCATATTATATGTATTATGGGAAGAAATCAGAAAGATTGGATGATATAAAAATCTATGACCAAAAAGAAAAACAAGAATCTAATATTTTGGAATAGCAAAGAGTGGGACCATCTAAACCTTATCTAAACATATTGTATCATAGGTTTTGAATGGTTTGTGTAGCATGAGATCGCCATATACATTGGTATTACGTAGATTGTATCTGGTAGGATTATATGGAATGATGATACGATATGGTCAGGAAAGAAGACATGTATGATAGGGTATGATTTCCACGGATATGATATTGATTAGTGCGTTGATAGTGGGAAAAGATATTGATAAAATATATACTATGTGTTAATTTGAGGCTTTCAACAGTGTAAATGTTAACAAAAATGTGAAAAAAATGATTACAGTGACATGAATAATGATATAAAAATGACAAATTATACTATATATAATATATAGCTAGATATACAAAAAATATATTTTGTCATTTTTATATTGCGCCTATAAAATAGGTACCCCGATTTTTTTACATTTTTACGCGAGGCTTGTGTAAGGGAACGTTGAAAAACACAAGTGCTCAAGACGGTTATGTAAAAGTTATCAATAGCGACTACGGAATAAAGTGTGAAAAACTAATGTGAAGGTCGACCGAATCGAGTTCCCATAGTTCTTCGCCGTTGCAGGTGCACTATGAGTCCGGAGGACTAATATCTCCTACTCACCGCCCAATTAAACAGACAACTGCCGCATTACTAACTCGTCCGAGCCTAAGGGAGATGTGTAGTGGCAAAAGGGGCTTCGCCTTGGTATTAATTGGAACCAGTTGTTGCTAAGATAGATATAGTGCCATGCGTTCATGACTTTTTTTAGCAAAGATATCTGAACGCTAATATCTGGATTTTACAAGTACGAATACTTTGAATAACTATGAAATTTCTTTTACCTGATATGTTGTTATGAGGAATTGGGTGGCTTCGAAGCCCAGCCGCCGGTTGACCCGCAATTCTTGGCGGTTTTCATCGTTTAGACCAATAGAAACTGGTTCCACTTGAAATCAAGCCAGACTGAACCACATTTCTTGAAAATAATCGTTGGAACAAATTTGAACGATTTCGGAAAACTGTTCCCCGGCTCCCCCAAACAAATGCTGATGTGGTATCGTCACAGCAGATCAATTTCCCCAATTGCCAATTCAAGTGGAAAGTAGGGCTTTCAATTGAAGTGATAAGAGGGGCGTTGTAGGCTCTTAACTCTGGGCCCGTGAGCAATGTAGCAATTTTGGTGCACAGCTGTTTGAAAGTCTCACATTTATTATGACAAAAACCAATAAAACAAAAATATGCCGGCGACACAATTTTGACAGCTGATTTGGATTATTTTAGTCGCACTAAGTACATCCTGTGTAAATTTTATGAAATTTCTTGCGGGCAAATATAATTCTTCTTTAAAACCTTGTTATCCTCTCTTTCGTATGGAAGAATGGGCATAATGAGGCCTCTCTAACAACAAATCATGACACCTTTGTAGGACTATATGGCAAGATTCCCGCAATGGATTTGGCCGATTTTTGCAGAGATAATGGCTCTTTCATATCCCTACTTATATCAGTGTCAAAATTGTGTCGCCACTGCTTAAAATTGTTCAAAATGAAAGAGACATTTGCATGGGGTCAAACAGTTGTTGTGAGTGTTCCAACTATTTTTTTTCGAAGATTGTCTGAGAGTAAATCGAAAAACATTTCATTTGATTTTGGTTTTTCATCCATGACTTGTTTTTTGTTTTTTTTTTTTTCCATAAAGGTAATAGCGTCAACATTCACAAACATAACGAGCAGATCATAATCTTTATATTACATAAGTGCAAAGTAAATATTTCATCGCATTTAGGGATCGGTCAGTAAAGAGCGGTTTGAGAATCATTATTTCAAAACGTAATAGATTTTTTCTAAAGAAATAATACAAGCTTAAGTGTAAAAAATCGATTGGCGATGGCCTATATAAATTGCTTTTTAAAGATGACCAAAACAAAAACCAAAACGAAAAAGAAATGATTCCAAACAGGATTCGAACCTGATCTAAGTTTAAAATCCTTGGACTTACCCATTAGGCCAATGGCCTAATTTGTGTATTTTTTTTGCATTATTCATTAATTCCAAATTCAAGGTTACAAAAAAATCGTTGAAAATTATGCCTCTAGCAAAATGTTAAAACAAAATCCATCTTCTTGTGACCTGCAGTCATGATGTCAAGGATGAAAATAATATCGAAAGAAAACCCATTTTAAAATGTCTTCAAAACAACTGCCAAAGAAGATAATGTTTTGTTGATTTGTTCTTTTTTGTGCTCCTCTATTACATACCAAAAAGCAGCATTGCCGCATTTATGCAACCACAGGGATTCCGAGGTTAACGTGAGTGTATTTCATTATTTTTGGAGCATGAGGAGAATGCAATTAGAAAGCAGCCTCCAGTTGAAAATGTCACTCGTGTTCGTATTTACAGCACGCCGTTTAAATAATTTCTCCTTTATGCGATGGTTTGTAACAGATTATAAGTCTATAAGTTTAATGATGTATCAATTCAAATACGATTACCATGCGATTCACCTCTCTATAAGAACATAAACAGAGACACATTGAAATTGACTGCTTGGATTATTTTGATAACCTACTACCATGTTTGGAAAACATAACTATCTTCTTATCCGTAATACACACATTAATAACCCAGTCAGATCTTCTGTGAGTGGAACGTCGGTTGCCATAGGAACTACTGGTACAACCACCGACAGTACCAAAATAGAGTATATACAGAGATTGTTGGTGGGTGCAAATATGGGGCTTTGACTTTTAGCTGATCCCTCCCTTCGCCGATACTCTTCACTTAACTTTTGGACGGCTCTTTGCACATCAACTTGCTTTTACAATCTTTCAGCAGGCTAGGGACTGAAAGCTATGTTCACTTGTAGACAACGAGCAAGCTTAGGGTAATCAGGGCTCAAACTTACTTACATAATGCATTGCTAGTTATTTATTCCTGATGATATCAGGCCTTCTCCAGACGAAAACTTTTTCAAACTACAAAAAAAAAAAAATAGTCTTGTCTGGGAATAAGTACAAAATGAGATTCAAATGAAAGATGCTTTTAAACTTTTATCATTTGGAAGACCTCCTTAGATATCACAAGGACAAAATGCGTTAGCATTAACCAAATTGTATATTTGTTGCAACAATGTTTTCCTGCTTTAATATTAAAATGCTAACATGATGCCACATATCTATACTTTAACTTGATATTTTAGTTGGAAAGTTCTCTCATCCATAATACATGTTCGATTTTCGATCAGTGTGCACTAATAACTATGCCCGATCTTTACTGTCTCTTATCGTTAGCATCTCGCTAAGTTTAGTAGGCAAATTCACGACTCCATGAATTTGATTCAGACATTCGTTCACCTTTTAAGGTCCTTAATTGATTTGACAGTACAGTGGCATCCCTTGGTGGCCTGCCACGGTTTGAGTGTGGCTAACAATTGTTCCACCCAGTTATTTTTCATTTATTTTATTGAAAGTAAAGGCGACTTTAAAACTTCGTTAATTGTTTAGAGAAATATTTTTTAACTCTGCAGTCCTCAACGACTTTAATTTTTTCCAGTTCGGGTGTTTTGTTTGAATGTAATATCGTTATGTGAGTACAATAATGCCGTACCGGATAAGGTTGGTCTAATTAAGGGTTTCATGATTGTTGTTGTTTTGTATATGAAAAAGTGAGGTAAAAATTGCGACATAATTAGTAGGTTCAATTGTTGGTGGACATAAACCTCAAGCGTGGGGTATGTTGAAAATCAAAGGGGAGTCATTTATGAGGTTACAAGATCATCTAAGGGAGACAACTCTATGAATAGAGAAATCGCGAAAAGATAAAGACAAACAAACAAAATGATATAGTTATATCATCATCACACGTGGACCTTTTTTATCCACGTTAGATAGGTGTTATCATCATATCTATTGATCCCATCCAACGTAAAACAACATAAAGTCATACATTTTGGTACCGTTGGTCACATTTTAACCCACATTTCCTGAAACACTTTTATCAAGAACATGACTAATGACCATTAGGCCAGTCAAACTAGCAAATGAATGCTTCCCTAACCCAACACTAATTGCAACAGAATCAATCCCAAACAGAATTATATGAGAATACCTTTAAAAACAACATTATCAAAAGTTACTAAAAACAAGGGAGTGGAACATATATTTTTAAGGGGTAAGGTTTATACAGGGGTCAAAATATAAAAATTATCAAAAAGTATGGCCAACGTGTTCGTTACATTTCCAGAGATTAAAAAAAGGTATAGTTTGCCCATATCTGCAGGTTGTAGTTCAATTTTAGTTATCGTCAAAATAGGTTCAAGGTCCCAATGGGGGTAATTCAGATTTATCGTTGCTCGTTATAAAACTGGTGTCAAATGGTCGCTCTAATGGCTACAGAACCGAAAATATAATGGTTGCCACCAGCTATAATATTTGTTGCATAATTGGAACGCAAAATCGTGTTGGGGGCTACAGGGTCTATGGGCGGTTACTAGTCATAGCTCTGTACTTCTTATATAGAAAGTTCAAAACAAAAGGAATCTATTTACATTTACTTATCTAGTGGGACAAATTTAACAGTTTACAACAGTCCGATCAAATAGGGACCCTTCTATGAATTTTACCCCAGGAGACCTTGAACTGTTATGAGCCTAGTGTACTAAAAATTAAGAGTAGCATAGGGGCAAGTTGTAACCTTTTTTAAACCCTTATGTGAGTACCAAATAAATGTACATCATTAATCAATTTGAACAATTTAAGTTTTTACCACTGTAAACGTTTGCCCCCCTTATTTCTACATGTTCCACTAGGTTATTTTGGTAGACTTTTAATATATTATTTTGGACTATTTCAGAGTATATTAACACCAAAATTGTCTGTTGCAATTTGTGTGGGGTCAAATAATACACTTATTGGACTTACATACACCAACCACAGAAGGATATAAGTATAGACTAAGGTCCATTCATACTTCACTGCACTGCATAGTGAAAATAGATGAAAGCCATCTCTTGGACTCAACGCAGCAGTAACCCAGTGAAGTATGATGGACCGTGTATCTCATGTATGTCGCCTGCATCTTGAACAGTCTATTATTGCCTTTCATAGCTGAGCAATTTGGGATTACACCCATCTGTGTGAAGTCTTTTATTTAGCTCTGGTGTGCTGGGTAGAAAGGGATAATTTGCATAATGTGTGCGTCGAACATGTACATCTGGTGATTGTGGGCCGGGCAGAGGGCATGGGAGCGAAACGATTTGGTTGTCAACCGAAAATCGCTATTTTTTCTTGCCGTCTCAACGTTTACCTTTTGTTTATGACAATTACAGACAGGCTCCAAATGGGAATCGAGGATGATGTGCATTATATTCGCAGGTTTGTTTTCATAACACTAAATGCTAAAACAACAATTTCCTCTTTCATACTAATACGACATGCAATCATGTAGGAGTTACCCCGCTCACTATAAAAATAGCGCGGTCAATCCAAGTGACTTGTTCGGGGTCATGCTTTAATCATTAAGATTCGGCCATTGTGTTTTCTTAAGGCGTTCGCTGTTTGTACAACAATTTACTGAAGGATGAATATGTAAGTGTGAATTGGGAGTGCTTGGCGTAGCAGTCAATTCGCCTCACCTTTCACCAAATGCGGACCGGATTCAATCCCTGGTGCATGTGATTTGGTTACAAATCACTCACCTTTAACGTATACCCGGATATCTCTTGGTTCCCTTATCCTAATAAAACCATGGTTTCTTTCCCTAACCTTTCGATGTGTTCTGGAGGTAGCTTGAATTACTGCCATTTACAACATTGGGTTCGGTCTGGCTCATTGCCGAATGTGATACATACCAATGGTCCATTAAGCTGTTACCGCTTTATTATGATATTTCAGAGATTCAAAGATATTACCGTCAATTGCTTTCATTGTTCTTAAGTTTCAGGAAGGTTCAGAGGAAAGGTATATAGCATATGCAATAGGTAGAAGCAAATCACTTGTGAAATCGTTTGAGATACAAGTCGGACATTCAGGAGTTCCACAGTGGATCGGACTGCAGCTTTACAAATACAACTAATACCCTGGAGAAGCATAATCTATAGCTGTTAAGTAAGGGCCAAATTTCTCCAAGTTAGTAGGATCTCTTATGTTATGGCGCCCATTGTAAACAGACGCGCAATTACTCACCTTACAATGATAGTTACATGATCATTAGTAAACGCAATGAACTAGGTACATTCTACTCTACCCGCTATAAAGAAGACCCATCGTACTCAAAGTATTCGTCCTCTTCTATGGTTCTGATCCCAGTGGGAAAAATTACCCATTATCAACTAAAAACTATATCTTTAGAAAATAGCAAAGAACTTTACTTTTAAGAGATTACAAGAAAAAATACAATAAAATAAATATGACAAAACCTACAACGGAGTAGTGGCGTATTTTTAGGTGTTTATGGAGTATTACAGGATCTGTCAACTAATGACGAAATCTGATGATTTTTTTCAGGAGTATAAGTTAATCCAAGTTAAAATAAAAACGGTTGTCTGTCTGCTTGTGGCTGTCTGTCGCCCATCTATGCGTTTCCGATGGTTGACGTTGGGGTAATAGTCTTGCAGTGGGTGGGGAAACGAGCTGCGGCTTGTTATCGGGCTTCAAAGGACTCCACAGGTCACAGATAACTGAGGTCAATTTACTTTGAATGCAATTGACAATTAAATTGGGCTAGAGGGGATGTTGGTCATAAATGGCGTTAAATTTCTCTGAAAAATCTTGAAAAATACGGCATGGTCAGCTAGCCACTACAGGCAATTTACTAAAAATAATTTTTGAATACAATAATAGGCAAAAAAATGACATTGATGACAAATAGGACACGCGATTTTATTTCTATTTGAAGAAATCGTGATAGTGGCTTTCTTTAACACTCTTTTTCTATACGCGGTTCCCTTTATGAATACTATGGCTTGATTTGTGTGTTGGGAATGACCTCACCTAACCTAGTCTCTAAATGTACGGAAAAAAGTATTTGATCACAGGTCGCCAAAGAGCAAACAAATTACAAAATTACCTGTGCAAGCAAAAATGGGCAAGTACTTTGTATTTATTTTGATATTGTGAAGTTACATATGTCTCTACCTAAAATAAATAAAAAAACAGTAAAACATCACTAGTATTTGCTTACAGTAGATTAAAAAAACATTTAGACTATACGGTACAAAAGAATAGGATTGGGTATTTACCAAGCCCAAATGACTTTGTCGATACCTACCCCGGAAAATAAGGACCTCCAATATGATTTGGGTA
>JAMKCH010009822.1:0-27826 GCA_023653785.1 Ophioderma brevispina | reverse complement strand
TCAATGTTCGCCATAACTTGTGGGGTCTTCATTAACTGCCTAACTTTTGCATCTTCTCAATGACTGTCTTTAACTTGGCATCTTCAACAATGTCAAAACTTGTGAGGTCTTCAGTAACTGTTTAACTTATGGGGTTTTCAATGTCTGCCTAAATGTGTGGCATTTTCCTATGTTAAAACTTGATATCGTCAATGATGGGCTGAACCTGTAGGGTCTTTAATAACTGCCTAACTTCTGGCATCAATCACATCCTAAACTTGGTATCTTCAATGATAGCCTATACTGGTCTGCAATGACTGCTTGCACTTGTGGGCTCTTCAATGACTGCCTTTTAGAAACTTGTGGCATCTTCTCAAACTGCCTATGCTTAACTTGGTATCTTCAATGATGGGCTGAATTTGTGGGGTCTTCAATAACCTAAATTTCTGGCATCATATCAATCACATCCTAAACTTGGTATCTTCAATGATAGCCTAGACTGGTCTTCAAAGACTGCTTGAACTTGTGGGTCTTAAATGACTGCCTAACTTGTGGCATCTTCTCAAACTGCCTATGCTTAACTTAGCATCTTCAATGATGGGCTGAATTTGTGGGATCTTCAATAACTGCCTAACTTCTGGCATCTTATCAATCCATCCTAACTTGGAATCTTCAATTGACTGCCAAAACTGTGGCATCTTCTCAACTGCCTAACTTCTGGCTTCAATCACATCTATACTTGGGATCTTCAATCAACTGCCTAACTTGTGGCATTTTCTTCTCAAATTGGCCTATGTTAAAAAAACTTGGATCTCCAATGATGGGCTGAATTTGTGAGATCTTGCCTAAACTTCTGGCTTCAATCACATCCTAAACATGGTATCTTCAATCACTACCTAACTTGTGGCATTTTCTCAAATTGCCTATGTTAAAACTTGATATCTTCAACGATGGGGCTGACGTGTAGGGTCTTCAATAACTGCCTAACTTCTGGTATCTTATCAATTGCATCCTACACTTGGTATCTTCAATGATGGCCTAAACTTTTGGGGTCTTCAACGACTGCCTTGATGCATCTTCACATCTTCAACGTCTGCCTAACTTGCATTGTCTTCTCAACGAGTGTCTAAACTTGGGTTATTATCAATGATGGCCTTTGTTTCTTCATTAACTGCCTAACTTTTGGCATCTTCTCAATGACTATTATCATCTTCTAATGACTCAACAAAAAGAAAATCCAAATAGAAGCACGACTGGATTACCTCTTCCAATGGAATCTATAACCAATTTCACAAAGCCGTTCTTTAGGTGGAGACGAGTATTCACATTTTTTCTTTGGTGTGGGTCGATTGTGGTTTTAGCCATGTGTAGTGAACTTGGGAACCAGGCGATGCCATGATGGCGCTGATCATGTCAATGTTTTTTCCCGGCTTGATTTGAGCCTGCTTGTTCATTTTGAAAAAATGTCCTGAAAGAAACTCCAAGAAGGTTAAGTCCCCACCCCCCCTCAAATCATATTCGCATAAACAAAGTCAAATTTAAATTTCACGATTGCAAATATTAATAAAATCATGAACTTACTTTGCCAAAGTTGGGCTGAAGTTAAGTTCCTTTATCGATTACCTACGTAAATCAAACATAGCAAAGGCCTAGAACCTACATGTAGGCCAACGAAAAGTAAAAGTTCCAAAAATTAAGCCACAAAACTTATTACCTCCAAAAAATGGTGTACCCTTGTTTGGTCTCGAGTGAACTTTCTTGCATTTTGCATACATGTAGTACCTGTAAAATTTCTTCGCCAGAAATCTGGGAGGACTAGTAAAGATGACCTAGTCGTATCTGTACGCGGATTCACCACACCTCATTCTGAGGGTTTCAATTGTTGTTATCTGCACAAACACTAAGGGAAGAGGTTTAGGAATATCCCACCCCTCAATACTTTGTAGAAATCTAATTTGAGAAAGAGCACTTTAAAAATAGCAAATGATTAATTAATTGACAACCTGTGGCTGAAAGAGTATTTTACTTTCCTTGGAAGTTTTCAGAGCTGTCTTGAGTGGTTAGGTTGCCAAGTACTGACCAACCTGGAAAAACAAACTTGGTAAAAATTAGGACACCCCCCATCCCACAGTAATCCACTGTGTAAAATTTTTACGATTTGACGTTTCTAGAAATTGCAAAACAGAAATTTTATGTTTATACAATTTACCTTCTGGAACTTGAATAAGAGCTCAATGTCAAACTTTCTTGAACTTCTTGGCTTTTTTGTTACCTACACAAGATTAAAGAGGGAAGGGAAAGAAAAAGATGCTATGCCCCAAATGGGGTCTATTGAAGACGAGGATTATCTGATGGAGGGAGTCTATATGGGGTCTTCAGATGCGTTGCTTTTTCTTGGCCTTGGAAAAACTGCCAGCAGATTGGTAATACACCTAATGTTTGCCCTGGTGTCTTGGCTTGAATTTTGCCGTGATTCTTGCCATTATCTGCAATAAAGAACTCACTGAACAAGTTTAAAACCCACCCACCCCATCACTTTCAATCGCTTTTTGAACTATTTTGGCTGTACAGGTCAATTTTCTTTTGAACCATTTTCTTGTCAGAAATTAGGTCAATGTACCGACGGTACCCACCATAGTAATCCACTTTCCAAAATTTCAAATTTAAGTTCAATTCTATGTTGATGTTTCTAGAAATCACAAAACAAATATTATGTTTATGCAAATTACCTCCTGGAACTTGAATAGGTAGGGCTCTAACGATGTCAGACATTCTTGAACTTCCGTTTTTTTTGGTGACCTATATAACATTAAAAGAGCCTAAAGAGGGATGGGAAAGAAAAAGACCGATGTCCCCAAATGGGGTCTTCAGGTTGCATTTTTTCTTGGCCTGCAACTGCCAACGGATTGGTAATGCATCTAAAATGTTTGCGTTGGACTCCTCACTTGGATTTTACTGCGATGTTTGCCATTACCTGCAATAAATAACTGGCTAACAAGTTTAAAACCCCACCCACCCCATCCCTTTCAATCGCTTTTTAAACTGTTTTAGCTGTACAGGTCAATTTTATTTTTGCACCATTTTCTCGTCAAAAATTAGGTCAATGTACCCATCCCTAGTAATTCCACTTTCCAAAATTTCAAATTTAAGTTTAATTCCATGTTGATGTTTCTAGAAATCACAAAACAAATATTATGTTTATGCAAATTACCTCCTGGAACTTGAATAGGTAGGACTTTAACGATGTCAGACATTCTTGAACTTCTGGTTTTTTGGTGACCTATATAATATTAAAAGAGGGATGGGAAAGAAGAAGACCGATGTCCCCAAATGGGGTCTTCAGGTTGCATTTTTTCTTGGCCTTAACCGCCAATGGATTGGTAATGCATCTAAAATGCTTGCGTCGGACTCTTCACTTGAATTTTACTGCGATGTTTGCCTTTACCTGAAAAAATAACTGGCGACAAGTTTAAAACCCACCCCGCCCTTTCAAGCGCTAATTTTTTGTTACGATTTTAGCTACAAGCCCTTAAATTTCTTTCAAAAAATAAAGTCAATGTGCAAATAGTAATCCGCTTCCCAAAATTTTATGATTTAGTTTTAGCCCTGTGCTGATGTTTCTAGAAATCCCCAAAACAAATTTAAGCTTATGCAATTTACCTTTCGGAACTCAAGTAGGGGCACTGATGTCAAATATTCTTGTACTTCTTTATGTGACCTATACAATATATTAAAGAGATGGGAAAAGAAAAAGACTGACGTCCCCAAATGGGGGCCAACGAAGACTAGGATTATCGGACGCGGGTGTCTATACTGGGTCTTCAAATGGTATTTTTCTTGGCCTGCAGCAGATGGGTATGTATCTAAAATTTTTGCTCTGGTCTCTTCACCTGGTTTTTGCTGTGACGTTTGCCTTTTAACCTGCAATAAACAACTAGCGAACAAGTTAAAAGCCCACCCACCCCATAACTTTCAAGTGCTTTTTTTTTCCAATTTTAGCTACAGGTAATTTTTTTTTTTTAGAAATAAAGTCAATGTGCTCATAGTAATCCGCTTTCCAGAATTTCAAGATTTAAGTTTGAACCCTGCGCTCAGTGCGGATGTTTCTAGAAATTGCAAAACAAATTTAAGTTATGCAATTTACCTTTTGGAACTCGAATAAGTAGGGGCTCTGATGTCAAATATTCTTGAACTTCTTTGCTTTGTGTGACCTATACAACACAGATATAAGGGAAAGAAAAAGACTGACGTCCCCAAATGGGGTCTAACGAAGACTAGGATTTTCTGATGCGGGTGCCGATACAGGGTCTTCAAATTGTTGCATTTTTTCTTGGCCTGTCACTGTCAGCAGATTGGCGATGTGTCTAAAATGTTTTCTTTGGTCTCTTCACTTTTATTTTGCTGTGATGTTTGCCATTACCTGCAATGTATAACTGGAGGAATAATATTTTAAAAACCACACCCAGCCCATCACTTTCAATTAACTGTTTAACTTTTAACGTCAAATTTAACCCAACCAAAAAAATCTGCGACGCATTTTCCTGTACTGGACATCTAACTCCGGTTTTCATCACTCGTGTTGGGATGGAAGATGAGATATTTGAAGCTTTTCATGATGGGCTGTGATTATCCGTATGGAACCTTGCTTGAAGTGGGCATGGGAATCCATTCTATCCCTTCCATTTTTTCAAAGCATGAGCGAATTGCTTGTATAATCTGCAAAATCAACTGAAGCAAATTGTTTGGCAAAGAAACCCAACCCTGCCAAAGCCACGTTGAATTTAATCTCGTAAGCTCTACTTGTTTGCTTGTAGATAGTAAATCAGATCCCTGGGTGGTTTAATGGGATAACAGTGTTGCTACTTGGTTTTCACATCATAATTGAAATTATCTGGATTAATCACAACAAACGTGTTGCAAAGGAGCCAAACCTAAAAAAATCCAGGTAATCATTTCTTAAGGCCGATCTTTTATTTGTTCATTCAGTAATGACACATTAATTGCTCATCTGTGAATAGGCTATCGATTCACAGGTGAAAATCTCAAATTGCAATCTTCCTTGAACTGAAGGTTTGTCACAAGTTCAAAATTAGTTGTAAAATTGTCAATCCAAATTCCAAAATCACTAAATTAACCTTTAAAGCTCTTCTGTGAAAACTTGTGCTGATTTCCATGGTAGTGGAAGCTTACTTAAACTTCTTTTGTCGCGGACTTCTCACCCTAGCTTCCAGTGCAATGTAGCGTTAGGGGTCGCTGAACTTATTTTGAGGAGATGGAAGCTATGCTGCCGAGGCTTCACTTTGGGTTTTGGTTTCCTTGGGGACAGGCAAGATGTTCAAATGCTCAGGATGTAAATTATCAAACTCTGAATAAACTTGGAAGGAAAGGCATATCGCAAAAAGCCACAAGGTACACTTGCTTGAAAGCAGCACATCAATTTTTAAAAATTGTTAAATTTTAATATTGCGAATTTGATATGCTTTGCCTGAGAAAACTAAGATGAGCCACCTTTTTCTGCCTTTGCGACTTCTTTTCAAAGCAAACAGCTGTGGCGAAACTGTATGCAAAACTTGGCAGTAGGGAGAAAAATACCAAAGAAAATCCATACACTTTCACAGAAAATGCAATGTAGCAGCTATCTATTTCATCTATCAAACGTGATCATAAAATTACCCCCTCTAAAAGCAGTGCTTTGTATTATATAAGAGATGGCTGTTTGCTGTGCATTAACACCTGCTAGATGCAAAACAAAAAGAAACAAGCCCCACTCTCTGCAATGACCAATTGGTTAAGAAACTTCCACCTCAATAGCCATTCTAGTAAAACACTATTTCCCAACTTTTTCCTTTCCTATGGCCTGGTCTACTGAACTCCTCAAAAAGTGGCAGGAAGGGCATGCTACGGACTTCTTGAGCTTCACTAAACGCATACTCTTCCGTTCTACATGTATTTAGAACCAACGCACGTAACCCTCAAGTTTTGCTCATTCGGTTTGTAAAAAAAATTCACACAGCTGCCAATAACTGAGAAGCGCACACACACAAATTCTGCAAGCTGAATCACGGCTAACTCCACCACATGATTTACATCCTTTACTTTTGCTTATCTTCATAATCAATCTTACCACAAGTGTTCCTGGCTTATTCGCAGTAGCTAGTTGCTATGTAAATTGGCCTTCTTCCTTTGTCATACATCTTGATCAAATTGATCCAGAAGTTCACCAAAACTTGCCTGAAGTGCTGCCATGATAGAAGTTTGGTGCTTACCCAAATCCAAACCATTTTCTCTTTCTTCTCCCCTTTAACTTTCCTTTCTAGCATTTTTATCACTTCCCTGTTGTCTATGATGGCGATTTACTATGAACTTCCTGACTGAAATTTCTCCCCTTTACTAGCTGCCTTAAAGACTGGTTGCTGTTACAAATCCTTCTCTTATCATGGAGCTGGAAAAATCAGCACTTCTAAACGTCCATCTCTTGTGGCCTATGGCCTGAAATTGGCTCCCTAACCCCCTTGTTACCTTCATAGGGACAAACAAAACCCCACTCGCATTAGAAAAGGGCATGAAAATAAAAAAAACACATTGTTACACAACACGTTCCACAACAGGCCAGCTCTTCTTCTCACTTACATGTGCTCAAGAATTCCTCATAGTAATTACTATTGAAAATAATCCAAACTAATCATTATTAGTTAATCCATTTTGAAGGCCCAAATTTTGGCCTAACATTACAAAAATTATTAAAAACCCTACAAACAAATTGTGCCATAATAAAAACAAATCCAGAAAGATGGCCACAGAAAAAAGGCCTTGGTCCCTTTTGGATCCATCTACACGGTGAAATATACATGAAGTGGTCCCGTCAAATTGAATTAGGGGGAATGCAGCCCCCAACTCCTGGATACTTGAGCTGGTTAATTATGGAGCCGAATATAAGACTACTATTGAAAATTCAGACAAAAGTGCTAGCTTTAGCAATTTAAAACGTTGGAATCCAAATAGATGTACGGTGTAGTTTCATGTTTATGGTAACACAGTCCCATTTCGCTAATAAACTTTGAACAAAAAAAAAATAATGCCCCTCAAAATTAATTTTAATGTCTTCTTGAATCCGTGGCCAATCGGAAGTGAGGGAAAATAACACTAAATATTCGCGTCTCTTTCTCACAGACTGTTAGGTCATCCCGAAAAGGGGCGAGGCTTTTTTTTATTTCAATTTTACCTGCCTTTAAAACCACATGAAAGTGACTGTTTGATTACTAACACAATAGGCATCATACATTACATGAGGCATCAACATTTCGGGATTGAAAACATTATTAACATAAGAAAATTTTAAAAATAAAAGTTTGACTTTAATTATACTGAAATAATATTAAAAAAAACAAAATATCTGATTTTTTTAAAGCGCCTTAAAGCTCTTGCTGCATTAAGTCCCCACTAAGCAACATCGTCAAATTAAACTTGCAAATGGAATTTGGTGCCTGAATCAACCAGTTCTGTCAGGTTTCGTTCAAATCCATGGTAATTGGAGAACTTTCATAAAACCTGTTCTGATCAACAATCATAAATTTTGTTCAAAATTCATTGGTAAAAAAAAAAACAATGCTCCAAACAATTTCAAGTCAATGCACTACAAGATGACAAGCAAAAAAAATAAAAAAATAAAAATTTAAATAATCAGGAGGACACATATTCATCTTACGCTGCATTGCTTTGACTTTGGAATGATTGACCCCCCATAACTTTATTTTCGTGCTTGACTGATCAGCAATTTCCACTCCTCCATATCGTATTGAATACTCTTGGCGTTGCATTTCACTCTTTGAAAAAAGTTCTTGAGAGTGAGGTCACTCTTCAACTTTCTGTTGGATCAGGAAACACTTAGCATACAGATTTCAATCTATCATATTGTCAATTTCACTCCTTAGAATTTTGCTCCAAGAGTGAAATACTACGGGAGAGAAAAAATGCGAGTGAAATTACTGCTGATGCACCAGTTTCTTTCACCATGTTCCAGCAAATTCAAACTTGCAAATATTGCAAAATAGACAATGATAGAACCATGTTGAACAATAAATTGTAAATGATCAATGAATAGGAAAGCCTAGTATCAGGGTCGATTTAGAAAATAAAATCAATGCACATGTTAGCTTTTTTCCCAAATACGGGCTGAAAAAGACAGAAAGGAAAAAAATAAACATGCACAGAGGAAAATTACATTGCACGGGGAATGTGTGCACCTGGGTAAATCGAATCCTGCATAGTATTAAGGCAAACCCCTCCCCCCCCCAAAAAAAAACGCCTCCTTTGGGATTAGCCATGTGCGATGGCTCTTGTAACAAAACACGCTATGATCTCATTTTTTAATTTGCGCAGCTGCGCATCATGGGCTGTTTTTCGAATCACCTTAAAAATTTACATCGCATACAGTATTCTCATCATAAATGGGTTTGAATTTGGTCCACTGAAAAATGTGACAGAACTTCATGGTTTAGGCCAATATTAGAGAAAAACAGACAGTATTGTAGTGACAATTTTGATTGCAAAAGCGCATTCCCCATGCGGACGACCACTTAAAAATAACAGGAAAAAGGAAAACATGTTACCCGGTTACAAAGATTTAAGAATGTAGTTGTAAACCTAATTATTTCATGAAATACAAAATAAAAAAAGCCCAATTACGGTTGACCCTAGTATAGTCCCACCTAATTTTAACCTGAAATTAGCTTAAATTTAGGGGGTGGATTATAATGGGATAGCACACCATAACATGAAAACAAATGAGCGTAACATCAGCTTTCAGATCTCAACTTATTCAAGATTATTTCCAAAGGTCAACACGCTTCGAATTACTTGGGTGCACACATGATGTACACTTTTTCTGTGGCGGGTTAGTTTCTTTACTACATGCACAGTGTGCATGTAAAATTTATAAATAATTTCCATTTTCATATATCAGCATGATTTTTTTTTAACATGAGTTAGAAAAAAATTCAAATATAAACTGAAAAAGTTATAAAATCTGTTCTGTATTAGCTTGGTATTATTAGTTACCATAAGGAATTCACAAGCTTTTCTTTGAAGGCATGAACGTGTGACCCAATAATGCCCTCCAAAAGATAAACAGTACGATCGGGGAACCCCAATTTGTAAGAGGTTTTCCATGCAGCCTGTGTGGACATATGATGTGCATGTGCCATTTGATTTGTGCATGTAAGTTTTCGGCATGCATGCCACAAATGCATGAGTTTTATTTTGTAATTCGAGGTCTGGTGTCAAATGAGATGTGTGATCAATAAAGACTTGTAAATGAACTGATGCATAAACCTAATTAATTTGTTAGCACAAAACAAACCACTTCCAAGTCCAGCAATGATTATAACAAGATTTGCATTTAATCTATTGCTTCCGCAAAAATTAATTGGTGGGACTTATCACAGGATTTTCTAACATTTTTAGATTTCTTTCAAACTGGGGGTGGGATCATAATCGGCATTGGACTATACTCGGGTCATATGGTAAATGTCCATCAAGTTTAAAAAGCCATGTAACAAACCTGTTACTGTATAGCATTTGCATTTCTCTCAATTCTTTCCCTTCTTTAGTTTTCTTTCAACACAATAAAATTTCATCTAAAAATTTTGGGCCCCAAATAAGAAATTGCAGACACTATGAAAAACTAAATCTGAAGTTTAATTACCAAAATTTTGAATTTTGCAAATTGACACAACACTCAATAATTCAAGGGTACACATGAATAAGTGACAAAAATATGGACCTTCAGATTACATAACATTGGGTAAGCAACTAAACACAACCGTTTAAACATGCCAACCGATTGCCCCATCTGTCCAAAAAATTTCTGAAAATCCTCAGCCCTATTGTGAGAGGACATGACCGGGACCAGGGTTTCTATTTACCCGGTGCACACATGCCAGGTGCATGTAATATCGGGACTCTGTTGCATTGTGAATTTTTCTCTGTGCATGTTATTTTTCGGTATTTTCAGCCCTTATTTGGGAAAAAAGATAACATGGCATTGTAGATTTTATTCTCTAAATCGACCCCTGAATGACCCCCATAAAGTTGATAATGATAAAATTGCCAAACCAAAGAAGGATGATTTAAAAATTCTCCCAAGCTTTGTGTCATGCTCTATTAATCTCAATTTGCCATGCGGAGAAAAAAATCCAATGGGGTCCTCCACACCCTTGGACTTGGCTATCCCAAAATTCTCACCCCTATGGTCTATCATTTGCAGGTATAGTTAAAAAAACAAAAAAACTAAAAAATCAATAAAATAACAAAAATTTTGATGATTTTTTCGATTTGCTGATTAGACCAAATCAATGATAGTGCTCTTTAAACCAAATTTCACTTGAACAAAGTGAGCAAGCCCAAAAATTATTTTTTTTAGATATTTATTTTTGAAAGTGTAGGGGTAACGAGTTACAGTAATTTTGTAAATTTTGAATATTTGCTTTTTTTTGTGTGTAAATTAATTTCTAAAACAATCAACGCCATATTAAATTCCCAATTATGAATTAGCTTTTGATGGCCTTTTGCATCTGCTCAAGATATCCAAGATATCCACTTTTCTGGGATCTTTCATGTTACATTGACCCTTCGGTTTCACTAATTGCAAAAATATATATGCAACTTTTAGCAGAAATTGGAACAGGTCAGAGGTCTTTATCCTATGCATTTCTGAAGCGCGGCCGATACATTGTTATACTCGGGGACAGAAAGCGCGTACCACCTGGTTGTAAAGGGTGGAGCATCAGCGCATATGAACGCCATGGTCAGTGATCAATCAACAAAGCAGATCGCTTCGGTGGTCAATCAGAGGCAAGTGCAATTTTTCTGCAGTAAATACTGCAGTGAACCAGGAAGTACGCGCTCGTCAAAGGGTTTTCTGTCACCGTCTTATGTGCCATAATTCTCACAGCCTACCCTTTTGATCCCCAAAAGGGCGTGTCCTGACCTTGATCTTTTTCTGTGTAAACAATGTGGGCCACAAAATGTTTATGATGCATTCAAAAAGGAAGAGCAAATTGAATAGAGCAATATTTTCATGGCACAGATTGAGCAAATTACAACATAACATACATTACCCAAAATGCTGTTGGACCTAGTTAAAGTCGACTCAGAGATTTCGAATATTTTTTGTGTGTAATAATGAAAAATAATGCAACTGAACTAAAGATACGTACCTAAACTGCACAAATCCTAAATTTGGAGATGAATTGGATTTTTCGTTTTGATTCATTAAACATTATGTAGTAAGTATTACGTACCATCGGAGACTGTGTATAACAAAAAGTCAGGATCCGGAAATTTTAAAAAAAAGTGTGTTGTGATTTCTATAGAAGGAATCGATTTAGCTTAGCAATGTCACACAGTGATAAGTATATGGGAACAAAGCATTATGTACATGCAAAAAAAAAACACAATTTATGGAAATTGTAGGGCCAGTGTTCGATTTAGAGGGGTTAGGGTGTTACATGCACAAATGCATTACTTTGGCTCTGTGCATGCAGAAATTTTCCGGGTGCATTTGTAAAATTTTGTATTTTCAGCCTATTTTGAAGAAAAATCAGGCGTTGTGAATTGTAAATTTTATTTTCCAAATCGAGCCCCTGTGAGGGCCCCCTCCTCAGGAAATTGAGTCGGCCGACCTATAAGTTGCCAGCATTGATTTTTGCTGGTATTATCCGCTCATGAACTTCAAAATTTCGACCACAATTCATGCAATGAAGGTTAAAGGCACTATTCAGGTGATTTGCTAAAAAGAGTCTTTAGTTTAATCGAAAAAAAAATCACAAAAATCAGATTTTTGTATATTACAAGTACGCGATTCCAAAAAACCTGCAAATGATAAGACCAGAAACAACCTCATGTAATAAGGACCAAAAACCGAAAATTTAGTCCCGTCTGTATTGGACACGTGCTACTGTACAACACCTTAGGAGATCATATTTTGGAACCCTGCTTCTTTCTTCCTTTTCTGTCAATTCTACAGTTGGTAAAAAGTAATAACTGAGGAATTATACATTCTTATCTTACTTCAGTCATTCTTGCCAAATTTCAATATTTGGACTCTTTTATGAACGATAAATCACTGATAGCGTCTTTAAGTTTACCGAGAGTCAGGTAGGACTACGCTTTAAAGATCACAGTATTGCAATCCCAACAAGTTGTGCCAGTATAATTGTTATTCAAGAGTCAGCATTAACAAATTTGGCCAAAAAATTTTTACATGTTAAGGTCACAGGGATCACCACTGACACAGTAGTTTGAATGATAAAACACAATTTATCCCAAATCCCCCCCAAATTGGCTTTCTTTTTTAAAATCTCAAAATAATTAAAATTATTTGAGATGTACCGACTTTAAAACACAAAAACCTTCCAGAATTACATTTTACTTTAAAAATATTTACATTCGTTGACTATTTTACGGAAAAAAAAATAGGCCTAGACCTAACAAATATAATTTCAGAGGGAAAAAGTGCTGTTACAAGTAGTATAAAATACACAATCACGCAACTCCATGAACTTAACGTTATCGCATGTACTTTTTTTTTTTTTTTTTCACAAGCCTGTCTTACAATTTGCTAATGGAACTACACAAATACTAGAAAAAAAAAAGTACAGAAACGGGACATTTGAAACCAATTTGGCAATTACCTTGCGAATCCCCTCGAGTTGCTTCGTGTGAAGTTTCTGACAAGTTTACTTTTGCGCCACAAGTCGACACTGCAGCACATGCATCCAGCCTCACAAATCTTCCATTTTCACTAATTTATTAATTCATACTCGCTCCCTTAAATCAGCATATTTCGTTGAAGGTTTTTCTGAACATTGCCTAACAATCTACTCCATACTGCAGACAAAGACGAGAACTGGCAACTGGCTTCTCCCTATTATACAAACTAAAAACTATAAACAATCAGAGCTGATAATATCATGATCATTCACCAGGTCAGGTCGATTACAAAAAAAATCAAACCAGATAGATTTTTTTTTTTCACACGCCTAGTGTACTCAAAATTTTAACCCCTATACTATCCTAAGTTATAACATCTTATAAAATATTGAGTGTTTGGCTCAAAAAATCCATCAAAATTGTGTCGAAAATAGGATCATCATGAACGTGCTCTTTGAGAAAAGAAACCAAAAACGAAAAACGACAAGGTCCATAATGCCAAAACGCAATTCTACAGCACTTTTGAAATGTTGCGCTTGTCCAAAAACACACACTAATACAACCGATTCTATTTGTGAAAAAGTAACATTTTTCTGGATACAATCACTAATAAAATTTCAACAAAATTCACAATTTTGCAAAGGTTGAAAATTGAGCCAAACAATAACTCAAATTCCTATCCTATCCTATCCTAGCAATAAAAGCAGCAGCTGCAAAAGCAGTTCCGACGCCAGTATTTATACCTTAACGAACCGAATTACTACGATATCCTCTCGCGTAAATGTAATGGTATATAGTTCGTACTTCCGTCAATACAAACAACCAACCAGTTTAATAGTTTATCTTTTTATCAACCAGTCGTTGCTTGTAAGAGATTTTTTTCGTAACAACCAATATGTGATATGGGTGCTTTTGAGGGTGTTTTTTTCTTCCAAATTCATAATCTATAAATCATGCGATTCCTAATTTCCTATCTAAGTTTAGTGTCTGATAGAGTTTATTGACGTTTTGTTGACGTATCAAAACGTTTGCCAAACGTTGCATTTGGGAAAAAATAAAACAAAACAAACGTTTGGCTAACGTCATGTAGGAATTAGGCTAAGGAGGTTTTTCAATGCATGCTACTCAAGATTTGAGACTTGCTTGCTCGGCTCGTTAACACCCGTATTTCTTGTACTAGTAATTGTGTAACCTTGCTACATACTATAAGACACAGGGCCATAGCCACTTAGCCAGGGTCACAGAAAAAAGGTCATTTAAAGGCTGACTCAGAGATTTCCCGGGGAGGGCGCCCTCAATTTTCAAACAAATTGTGTTTTTTGCATATACATAATGCTTGTCCATACAATAATCACTGTGTGAAATAACAAAGCTCAAATCGAAGTCCTTCATATAGAAAATCGCAACTTTGTTTAAAAATTCCGGATCCGGAAATTTTGTTATACACGGTATCCTACGCACTATTATATTGTACATAAATGTGTACTGCATGAAAACGAAAAATCCGATTCAGCTCTAACTTTGGAATTGAGCATTTTAGGTGAGTATCTTCAGTTCTAATTGACTATTTTTAATTGCTATACAAAAATATATATATATTGAAATCTCTGAGTCAGACTTTAAACCCCTGAGCACTATACAAGCCTTGGTTAATCAGAATGCTTTGGTTAATCATATAGTTTTATAAAACTATTAGGATATTAGCAAACAAATCTTTCTAAGGTTTATTGTTAACTCTCCAAAGAGTACAAATGACCTTATGGTTGGTCAAAATAAGGCCGCTTAAAAAAATATCAGATTCTCGTAGTATAGCCCTCCCTCCTCACTTTTGGGATAAGGTCAAACTTTTTTAATTATTATTTTCAGTTTTCTTAAATAAACGTTTTCAATTCTGAAAGTTTGATATTTGCTAGGCCTGATTGTGTTATTAATCAAACACAGTCACTTTCATGTGATTTTAAAGACCTATACTAAGGGGGTCTATTCCATGTAAAATTTCGGGACTTCGAAAAGGTGGACTTAACTTTTTTGGTAAAAGTGGACTTAACCCCGCTAAAATGGTCCCTTTTTATATTTTGCGCAACGAAACGAAACAGATTTTTAAGGTGAGAAGAGGGGTAATTTTAGAAAAAAATGTTAACACTGGGAAAATGAAAACTAATGTCATGTTGATGTTGACTCAAAAACTTATAATGAAAGTATTTCAGAAGAATCTTACAGTTTATTTAAATTCAAATTGCACACAGAAAATCTGTTTCACAAAATATCACCTCACGTATCATGATAGGACCTGATATTTTGCGAAACAGATTTCAAGCATTAAATAACTATACATCAGCTGTACCCTCATGTAAACAATCGCTTAAATGAAAGGTATTTGACGAAAAAGAAGCATTGCACAAATGCATCTTAGTGGAAATCTACCAACAAAATTCGCTACTGATATCACCTCCTAGTATATGACCTCCATATTATGAGAAACAGAGACTTCCATAAGTTCTCAGTAACTACATCAGCTGTACTCTTATGCAAACAATCACCCAAATGAAAGGTATTTGACTAAAAGAAGGTTACAGCAGTCAAAACATAAAATCCTTGCGCCATGTTGAGTACGGTGGAAACATACCAAACAAATCTGTTTCGCAACTGAATTCAGGTCCTAAAATAGGATTAATATTTTCTAGTGAATCATGATGAAATGCACCTTTAACTGAGCGATCGTTATCTCTGCAGGCAATGCCACTTGAATTTTGACCCATGGAAGGTCACGCGGGACTCGTACTATATTGAGGAAGGCATCCGGCCCCCAGGGTCCCATTTCCGGGTACCGGTTACCTCGCGCCTCGATGACAACTGTTACATCTGCTTTGGGTAAATTTGCTTAGTTTAGTTATAGGTTTAGAGGGGGTAAACATGTTGATTACATTCACAAAGCCGCACATACGAGGGAAGTGACACCGGGACGTGACATGCAATTCAATATAGTGCACTTGTTGACTGCATGATCAAATCGTTTGCGAAAGAAAAAATAACACATCTGTGACCGATTGAAGTGGATTGATAACAACGAAACATTAAAACTGAGTTATCATATGAAACATTGTTTATGCTTTATACGGTTTTTATTTGATAAGTTTATCTTTATTTTACATGAGAAAATAAAGCGATTTTGGGGAATGGGTGATTTTATTTTACCATAGGGTAAATTTTGAGTAGGCCTATGTCGCTTTTTAATGCCCGAAAAACGTTTCAAATTCATTCGTTCTCATGAAAAACTTAGAGGGCGTCCACTCATCCTTAGCCGGCAAGTCTTGCGCAGGGGGAAAGTCCGTTTTTTTTCTTTCTAATTTTACGGGGCATTTTCCTACAGGCAAATGTTCGGTGAAAATGCCCCCAAGAAATAACAGCAGTTGCCCATAAATTTGAACATTAAGGACATTTCCCCGCAAAATCGCAATTTTTCGTAGTTTTTTTCCTCGAAATTCCGGGCTAAATGTTTTACTCATTCAGTTTCGAAGGGGCAATCAATTTCCCGGTAGCGCAACAAAGTCCCCCCATTAACAAGCCAAAAAGTTACCGGTTCGCAGGACAAAGATCCGAAAAGGGGTGATTAAAATGAAATATCCCGTGTTTTATTTCCCGAGATCCCCTCCAGATTTTATTTTTTCGGAGGGGGCACTCTTCTCCCCTTTGGGGTTGGGCGTCCGAGATTTCAAATAACAGGTTGTCCCCCACAAAATGAGGGAAAAATCTGATTTTGCACTGGTGTAAAGCTTTCTATAAAAAATATTCCCAACTGAAAGGATAGCGGAGAAAAGTGAATTTAGCACTGTTGTGCAGTTATAGGAGGCAAGGAGGAAATACAGCCTGTTTTCTATTGAAATAGAAGCATACGATACAGTCCACAAATCACCTTTTGTTTTCGTCGGGGTTTTCATTTCAAGTTATTTATGTAGCAGGTAGCGAAAATCTATTGAGTGTCTAAACTGTATGAAATCACAGAAAATATGGATGACTCGAAATCTCTCGGTGCACCTTTTAAACTTACGGTTTTTTTTTTTTTTTACTAAATTACAGTGAAATAATGAGTGAAGGTGGACATAGCCTTTCGTAGGGGAGAGAGGGGTATTAAGTTGAGCCACAGAGTAAGATGAGCCACCCCTCTTGAAAGAAGACAAAGAACATATCACTGTACACTACTCTCTATTAGTACATTGCATAACACAGGTTTCTCACGTGTTAAGATGGAATCACTTTGCACATACACTTTAGAAAAGTTGACACTACAAAGTTCTTTTTGGCATTTTTTCTAACTTTTGTATTAAAAAAATGATTGTTGTCAAATTCCCCTACAAAAATGCTTGAACGCTAGAATGGCACTCTTTTGTGTATGAGGGTGTGTGTGATATGTGAACATAACTTTAGAGAACTGATTGTAACTGTAATCAGTTTTAGTTTGAAGGAGTCTTGCTTTTTTACTAAATGGTCCCTATGGGATAAGTTAAGCAACTGGGCATGGGGTAAGTTGAGCATAGGAAAATGTGCACAATTTTCTCCCCCAAACAAATTCCAAGTAAAAAATTATTTATTTTCAGCTTTTAGACTAAACTTTCACTATATACCAAACATTTTTTGGCAAAATACCTTGAAACAAAACCAATTAGAAAAAGGCAAAATTGGATTTCAATGCTATGACACATATATTGTGCATTTCTATGGATGGCTCAACTTACCCCCATGACTGGCTCAACTTACCCCACCTCTGGGGTAAGTTGAGCCAGTTTACAAAATATTTTTGGCATCTCACTGAAGGATAAAAACAAAGCATATACAAAACAGACAAAAAGCAGAACAAAACATACAAAAACAAACAAAACAAAATGCAAAACAAAACAAAACATGGACAAACAAAAAATGAACTGACTCAGTATCAAACAGACCCTGGGAAAAATTCAATGTATTTTGGCATGCACGAAAACAAAGTTATCGGTAATTGTATATATCTTGCGCATGTGACTAAAAACTAATGTATTGTCGCTCACAACCCTATATCGTCTTGAAATTAGCCTTCCAGTGCTGTCTGGACAACTTAAAGCAGAATAAATTGTCAAAGTTTCATTTATTTCTTGATAGTCTTGGATTAAGTTATCTCAGTGAATATCAAAAATACTGTCTGATGTTAAAATTACTGTACAATTTTAAGGAATATTGATCATTGTTTTTTGTGGCGATAACCTGCTGCAAATAAACATAGACTGACACATGCATGGCACGTAAACAACCCACGTCGCGTATGAATATTCTGGCGGGCGTCTATTGTAAATAGGCGAATTTGCCAATGCGGCGCAGTAATATTTTGGCACGCGTCATATTGTACTTCGGCGTTTATGTGTCAGTGACATCACAATCGTAAATATGTCAGAACACGTCAGAGATTGTAAATTTATTGCGCAATAGTTTTATTTTATCTTCCCACGGTGTCATCCTTGTGTCATCCAGACAAATAAATTTAGTCTTGTTTGCTTCGTTGATACCAAAATACTCAAAATATATAATGGATAATATGTGAAACAAAGAAAGATGTGAATTTGAATATTCTTCTTAGAAGAGCTAAAAATAGACAGGAAGGTGACAAGAAATGGGATGCCCAAACAATTGCGAAAGTCGACACAATTCTTCAAAAAAAATCAGTGACACAGCATTGTTTTGTTTTATTGCCAACAGGGAACTACTGTAAATTTCATGCCTAAACTAATGAAAACCATTTTTGTTCTGATCCATTTGTGTAATTTATCATTTTTCACAGCTGTTTAAAAAAGGATCTGTTTTCAAAATGCTAGTATTTTAAATTTGGTTTCATTCATTCAACATTTTTTATTGCAACAAGTTTTATAATGTAAACGTTTTCTTTCTGCACAAAAAATGGTTTATTTGTTTTCTCCTCAAATACCCTGAATAAAAAAATATAAATGCCCTCAAACATATAACCTATACTGACATACTTTACAAAATTGGCTTTGTTGGTTCGTTTATTTTTTTTATTTTGCTTGTTATTTATTTTGCTTTATTATTTTTGCTTTTTATTTATTTTGCTTATTTAGTTTGCTTGTTTATTTATTTGCGCTGTTTGCTTAGTTAGGCCTATTTTGCTGTTTTATTTTTGCTTATTTATTTTTTGCTTGGTGTTTATTTTGTCTTTTTGTTTATTTTGCCTATAATACTTTTGCCATGCTTACTTACTTAATTTCCAGCCACTAATAAATTACACTAAAATTCTAACATGATTTTTAGACCAACTATGCCATCCTCTTCAAGGATTCTGATGTTACCAAAATCAAATATTGTCCAAGGGGTCCATTTGGCGGCAATCTTGGATTTAAAGAGGAGTAATCATAAAAGTGGTTTCAATGTAGTTGAAAAGGATCTCAAAAGAGTTCGTCTCATCAAAGGAATAAAAATATATAGTTTGGCATATCTGTGATCTTCAGATATAGAGATATCGGGAAAATGTGATTAAAGGTCAAATGAAAACGTTTGATTGGTCATGGTACAGGGGGCCAATTTTCAAAATGCTTCATTTTGGACAAACATTGGTGTCAAATGGTGGTATGAGCATGAGTAATCCGGAAATGTTACAATATCAACGATTCTGATCTTTATCGTTTGGAAAGGGATGAGTAGTCCCTAATTTCCCATACAAACAAGACAAAGGTTATTAAGAGGTAACTTTTGCCACCGAAATTTTACCACTTAAGCAAATTGGCACATTTTTGAAGAGCCGCCACCAAATTTTCAAAATTGATATTTTTGCACAGTTACGTTGGTAATTGTCTTGGAGGGACTATAGACTGCGAACGAGTGCTAAAAAATACGCTATTTATCATAAAATAAGCATTTTGTAATTAGAATTGGGATTGCCAGATTGGACTTAACGGCAGAGGATGAAATGCTACGTTTAGGCAGCCGTCCATGATGAAAATAATGCCACTCGAGAAAAATAAACCTCCAACTTGATTGCCTAAACAAATAAAACAACTAAGGGCTGAGGAGTAGACAACGTACATGTCGCATTTCCCCGGATTATTCAATTGGAAGGCTGTTCAAGCAGCGTGAATATTATACGGGGATCCCGATAATAATTTTCTAATACAAATTCCTTAGTTGTGACACATAGACAATTTTCGAGCTTAACCATTCACAGGTATAGTTTACTAACCAGTTACCAATGCAACCTGTAAAAATCTCAAAATTTTGAGAAAAATTGGGGGCGTCTTCAAAAAATGTGCTAATATTGCTTACCATACCTAGATAGTGCAAAACTATACTTTTCTGGCTTGCTCATGCTTAATAACAATTGGACACCAAATTTGTCAAGGATCCATGCATTTTGAAAGTTAGGCATTGTACAATGATGAATCAAAGTGGCCAATGGACCTTTATCACATTTCACCCCATATCTTCGTAACTGAATATAATATGAAAAGTATATATTTCTTATTCTTATGTACAAGACGGAATCTTGAGTGACTTTTCAACTAAAACCGAAAACCATTACTGTGTAAAATTAAATTGGTAGACCAAAAGGGGGCACATTTTCGCTCAAACTTCAGAACCAAACATCATTCTGGCTCTATAAGATTTCACAGGGCAATGAGAAAATAGTAAGCTTTCTTATGACGTCAAAATGTTGACCACTTCCGGTATAGTCTGGGGCTTCTGGGGACGAGGCTATATAGCGAAAGTAAGTAGGCCAATGGTGTCCTAATATTTTATATACATCGATAGCGGTTTAATGTAGGAACCTATGGTAATTATACAAGTTAACCTTAAAAAAATCTGACATGGCACGAGGACGTTTCTCTTATGCTTAAATGTTATATATATATCATCCTTCACCAATTAAAGCAACAGAAACGTCGAATTCAGTGCAGTAGAAAATGCAGAAACGAATTAGTATCCTTTTCGCACATTTTGACGCCAAAAAATTAAAACAATGTTTTGCCCCCCAATTTCTTACTGAACAAATTTCTTCCGTTTGTGTTTTTATTGTTGATGTCTTTGAAGCCTTCTAACATGTGGTGGATGGATTTCATCTAAAAACTCCTTTAGGAAGGGGATGGGGGGTCCCTAGGGGATGCGGGGGTCCATAGGACCCCGTTATGTACTAACGGAAGTGCAAAACCCTTTTATGCAGTTAAGTGTTAATTTTAAACAGTATTTATGGGCTTACAAAATCACGTTTTTAGCTTCATCAAAAAACGGATTGAAATGTGCGGCGAGGAAACTTTACAGATGGGGTTTTGGGAGTGAAGGCCAATCTATCAAGATGAAAAACTTCATATCCTTAAATCGGGCCATCCCCCTTTAAATATAATTCCCAAAATGAAAAATCGCCTCTGCGTCAGCCTAATTCCGAAGATAAGAAAACAGGGGCGCCCCCCAAGGAACCAAACTGTTCCCAGGACTATCAAGTTCAAGAGCAACATTGATAAGGATTTGAAGCTATTTTAAGCCCGGGGGGGGTACTCAGTGGAAAAGGGGTAGGTAAATATGTGCCGCCGATATGGGTCGCAATTTTCACGCCTTACTATAACAATGGGTCGTTTTTCCCACCAGGCGACTATAAAGAGGGTCACTTTTCTTGAAGGTCATTGTACTAATAAATGGCGGTCCATTTTTCAATTTTTGGTCCACATTTTATATGAAATGGTCACTTTTTCCGATTTGTTGCAAACTCACATTGAAAATGGTTGATTTTTTCGATTTTTGGAAAAAAGTTCCTGAAAAGGGCCTATTTTGCTAGATTTACTATGAAATGGTGCGAATTCAAGGCCAACTATATAAATGGGTCGAAATTTTGGACCCAACTATATAGGTAAGGGTCATATTTTTGTACAATTTGGTCACTATAAACATGGGTCGATTTTTTTACTGGACGGAGGACACACCCGTACCAAAATTTTGGGTCGAGTAAACCCCCCCGGGATTTTAAGAGGTAGCTAGGGCTGGAAATAGGCCTATCACGTACTAATGAGGTGATTGTATAGCGAATTCCGTTTGTCCCATTTAGCTCATTTGGATAGGAATTTTGCCTATCTGTTTTTTTACATGACCGTACACTAGGGTTATATTTGCTATGACACCTTAGGTAGCACTAGCAAATGTACCATAACGAAGATTATGATGCCACTAAGTCCAATACGTCAATTACCATAATGAAGGCCAAGGTAAACAAAATTTAAACCAGTTAACCGTCCGGCCCGCCCCGATTGGAGCGCCGCACGATTGTTTTTTTTTTGTTATTTGTTATTTTAAAAAAAAAACAACAACATCACAAAACAGAAGGCTAAAAAGGGAAAACCGAAGTCAACAAAAAATATCGAAGCACTTTGAAAAACTCTCATACCTATTCTAAAGAGTACCTCATTTGTGAGCAAATTTCTTCGACATTCTGCATATTACTATTTGCACTTGCAAGACAAAAACGCAATCTTCAAATATATCATGGTGACCATCGTAGACATGGCGGCCATCTGTGACATGGCGGCCATTTAGACACGGCGACCATCTTTGAAAAAAAAATAATTAAAATAAACAGAAGGCCTCCCTCACCATTTTTTTCCTTCAAAAGTCCGGACAATCAACTGTTTTATTTTTTTACTGGCCTAAGCGTGACCTAGGTAACATATGTCCTAAAGCAAACTCAACATAAGCTGGCATCGTCGACGTCTTGTTGAAAAGTGGTGCTTTTTAAGAGAGCATCATACTCAGTTTACGAATTATTGGTCCTGGGACGTGCATTGAAGGCGATCTCAATCTCAGGGCCATAGCCGGGGGGTGCGATGTACCTACCCAGATCTCCAAAATTCCAAAAAGGTCCACAAAAATGATGTGTGCGAGCGAAGCGAGCTAGGAAAAAATGGGGGTTTAGGCTTTTTTTGGTGAAAAAAGGGCAATATTTGGGCAAAAAGGTCCCCTTTGCCAAATTTACACCCCTTAATATATTGTGAAAAGGTCCACATTTTGGGGAAAAGGTCCACTTTTGGAAAATTCCGCACCCCCCAGAAAAAATCCTGGCTACGGGCCTGCTCAATCTATCAAAAACAGACAAACAAACAAACAAGTATTTATCAATCTGGATAAACCACACTGTAAATTAAACCGACGTCTGGTGTTCATGTTTTTAAACCGGACGTGTTCTTGCAACTTGCCTGGGACGTATTCTATAATTATAGGCCCAAATCTGTGTTCATTTGTTTAACACTAGTGTTCAGATTATAAATGGTGACAAAGACCAGGAATAGCATTAGGCCTATAAGTGTGTTACTTTTTTTTCAAGTTGACACAGGCAGTGAGTGGCGTAACAAGTGGGGCCGGGGGAGCAATCTGCCCCCCGGCAGCACACACACACACACACACACACCACCCACACACAACACCACATACACACACAATCAGGAAGGGATAAAAATGGGAAGGAAAGAGGGAGGAAAAAGAGAAAGACAGAAAAAAGGGAAAAGAAAGAAGGGGAAAGAGAGAAACACGAACGGAGAAGAGAGAAAAAAAAAAGCAAGATAGACGAAAGGGAAGGGAGAAGAGAAAAAGAAAGAAAAGAAGAAAAGGAAAGAAGGGGAAGAATATGAAGAGAAGGGAAAAAAGAGCTAAAAAGAAAGGAAAGTTATTGTAGCTTCAAACGAATTGTGAAAATTTTGCTTCAGAAACACTACTTTTTACCTTCTAAGATGGCAAACCCAGAGCTTCCGCGGGCCTTTGCCCTATAGACCCCACCAGGGGCCTTAAAGTGGGGCCCTGAACCCTAATGGCTGTATAGGCATTGAGGCAAGACGTCGCACTTCGGGAAAACTTCTTGAGTCCTGCATGCCAGGGCGTAGGCATGCAGGATTTAGTTTGGGGAGGTCGGGACTTCGAAAAGAATGGAATTTTCTGGTAAAAGTGGACCTAACCCCCTTAAAATGGTGCTTTTTTGGGACTTTTGAGCATATCATCACCAAAAAGTGGACTTTCTTGTCAACGTTTGTGTCTAAATTTTAGAACTTTTTAATCAACAAATTCAGCAAAAGTGGAAAACCTTTTGACCCCTTTGTAGGATTGGGGGGGGGGGTGCGACCCGCACCCCTGCGTAGGGCTGCCCCCCCATCCCATGGAGGGTCAGGTCTGTTAACCCTGGATAAAGAACATTAAGAGACCCCGTTTAAGGGGTTTGACGGGTGATGGGTACGCGCAAGCTGACTCACCCTCAGCATTCTGTTTGGAGCCCAGTCATGGACAAATGGAAGAAATTTGCTTTTTGTTGTTTTGAGCTGGCGAGGTCATCAGGGCTCGATTTAGCCACTGGCCCGCTGGCCCGCGGCCAGTGAAATTAATGTCGGGGCCAGTAAGAATTCAACGGAGCTGGCCCGACGGGCAGTTGGATTTTTGCAGAAATTAGGGTTGGTAGGTCTTGTAATAAATTTCCAGTTTTAGGCCTACCTCCACGTGAATTATCCTCAAACTTGCTTCAGCATTTTATTAGTATTTTCATGCCTTTCGCTTTGTTCAAAGATCACTAATCAAGTGCTTGCAGACTCCCACGGAAACAACTAGTTTGAACTTCTCTAACACAGAAGGGTGTGGTTATCCCCCTCTGTCAATTATAGATCTTAGTGCATAGGGCCAGTAGGTCCATAGGTTACGCGCATGAGTGCTGTTCACGAAAAGTATGATGCATATTACGACATATTTCATAACAGCCATACATTCTATGTAATGCAGAACAGATTCAGCAGAAATGAAAGGACATTCTTAAACCAATTGCAGTGGACCAGGCCATACAAGAACCAACAATAGAAACTAGAAAGACGTTCCCGGTAATAGAAAGATGTGCTAAAGAGCGAGTAAGAAAAGAATACGGCCCAAGGTTATCTCTGTTATCCCAAAGTGACACACTGAAGACTGAGAATAATTATGTTTGGTAGTGTAGTAGAACAGAGTAATTTGATCTGACATATTTTTTTACTGTGTACAAACTATAAATGTAGGTGATGGAAAATTTAGTGGAAAGAAAATACAAAAAAGGGTTAGACAAAAATAGAACAAATACTGAGGCCCCGGAGGGGGGGGGGGGGGGGTGGACACTGATATTGAAATGGTGGCACGGTTTAATGTGCGTGTTTCAAGACTCCCAGTTCAGCCTCTAGATCCACTACCTTTTGCGCACAAACTCACAGCTTTTTAGCTCATGAGGTATTTGCCAGTTCATCATATCACAACCTGTTAATTTGACCTCAAAATGCAAGTTCAAGTCCATATTATGACAAAAAAAAATAAGTTTCCACCAAAACCAAATTTATTCAAAAAAATCAGTCTCACGCCCCCCAGTTTGGCGCGTTGCGCCGCAAAACCCAAAGTGCGTTCTCCTCAGGACACTGAGGCTCAATTATAGGGCCATTGCATTTTGACATTTAGGCCATTTCAAGTTTGGCGTAAGCAAGAAATTCATGACCATAGCATTGAAAATGGTTGGGCCCGTGAGTTCACTCCTGCAGGCCCGTAGGTTTCCTAGTTCACTTGCCCAACGGCCGTACAGAAAAAAATTAATCCACCCCTGGGATCATGCGCCACGATACCGCGATACCTGTGCGCTGTTTGCGTTTATTAAAATCGCGCATCTCTACGGCTCTACGCCTGCGTTCCTGCGTTGCTTGCATGCCGAATGTGGCGCGTTTTTTTCTTGCCCGCCCAACAAGAAGCCCAATTTGAAAAAAGTGTCAACATTTCAGTGGTTTTTTCGGGAGTGTAATGGAAAAAGTAAGTCGGGGACCCTCATTTTTTTTATTTCAAATTGAAGAACCGACAATCGGGACCTCAACATATTTAGAAAGTACAAAATGTTATCGAGAGGTTTTTTTATTTTGTGGCGATCTAGATCTAAACGTCAAATTTTGACTTTTTCCCATAGACTGCGTGGTTTAAAAGGACAAACATACCTTTTTTGTTTTTGCATAAGCTCAAAAACAAAGTTCGGTTGACCCTCATTTTTTATTTCAGATTCTTAAATCAGCACCTTGGAAATACCATATATGTGAATTCTTAGAAAATTTTATCGAGTAGATCGCTAACCCGTCAAACCCCCTTTAGAGACACTGGCACATTTGAATAGTGCGTCCCTCAAGATTTTTCAAAATGGTAGTTTTGCATGGTTGTACGCCCTCAGCCGAATGATTAAGACCAATAGCAGTTTCATTATGGGTAAACAGAACGATTTATAAGTTAACGTCGCCGGCGACGTTAAATTCAGAACACGAAATGGCGTTAATACAAAACACGCACACCGTTTGCATGTTTCCCACGCTATTGCACACTGTTTGATCGGTCTATAACCTTGTGTGGTTTTAATATCAGTGAGTAGAGTCAACAAACATCATGTAATATACACATTTGGTGATTAAAGTTATGAAAACTTAAAAGTTGGCCTTACAAATACCCTGGATGTCGTTATCCTCATATCAAATTCATCCCTGTCTCTATCGGTTTTTGGGGTATGTTATTTTATGTGTAAAATATATCTCTGTTATTCCATGGCCTAGACTATCATTGAGAGCCCAAATTGAAGAAATTTATATTTTGGAAAATGTGCAGTGCCGATTTAAAGATTCTATTCAAGCACTATAAAATAACCTGAGCAATAGATGCATAATATGTGAGCTGTTTTCATGGTTTTTGAGACACGCAGGCATATATTAGTATGACACAAAGTCACGTGTCCTTGTTACAAATGGTGTTACCGCTCTATGCAAGCTTACTCAAAAACACAGGTCATGTTTTTCATGCAGACGTTTAAGCTTCAGTTTGAGTGTTGTCCTTAAGCCAGTTTTGAGACATGACTTTGTTAAACGACAGTCCATCGCTGTCTTATTTTGTTTTCCATTGTTATTATCCTTTGCTACACTGCAAAAAAACAGTGTTTAGAACGTGGTTTGGTGCAAATTAGTGTTTAGAGGTTTGACATGTTTAATTCCTAAACACTTGGCACCAAATGCATAACAGTAACACCTAATGTCAAATCCCTAAACAGTTTAGATTGTAAACATGTTAATATAAGGTGTTAGATATAAAAAGAATTTCAAAAAACAAAAAAACACGCGTTTTTTTTTTAAAAAGTGTTTAATTTCTAAGCACTGTTTTGCGTGATATGTGACACGGTTATTGCCAAGGACATGTCTTAAATTGTGGGCACCAAGTCATCATTTTTTACAGTGAACACGTAATGAACCCATCCTACATTTGCCTTGAGACAATTGCAATTGAATTTATTTGTAAAAACAAATTTGGATGTCGCAATCTGTGTAGGAAATCAGGAGAAAACCCTTATGAGGCTACCTTGATTGATTGACTGGAAAGAAAGTCAGAAATTATGTGTAATTTAACAATTAAGGAGAATTAGTTTCAATCTTGTGATTGTAAGATTTGCAGTGTCTTGTAATTTTGTTACATGCTACAATTTTAGCTTATTTCCTTTTTATTGGTGTGTGACAATCGGACATTCCGTTCCCATTTATGATCAATTTTTAAAGTCAATTGCTTCTCGGGAACAAGCATAATTTCTTATGTTTTTTATTGTTTTAAGCAGCCTATATTTATTATGATTTATTGTTTTTCACCCGGCAATATTTAAGGACAATGACAAATAAATAATTTCTAGCCTACAACAGTGATTATTTATAGAGAGTTGGGATTCATAATTTACTTAATTCATGCAAAATACTAAATTGAAGTTTTAAAGAACAAAAGTTAATTAGCTTAATTAAAATGAATTCATTGTTTCTAGATCATACGGGCCATAACTTTTTTTGTAAAAAGTTGCTCGGAAAATAAATCAGGTCTAGTAGGCTTTAACTTCAAATTTGGACCAATAGTAATTTTTTTTTTTTCCCAATTTGGAAATATGTATACAACCTTAGGGCCATTTTGGTGGAATTCTCTTTAGTTTTTATTTTTTATGGGGCGGCAAAGGTCTTCAAAGCAATGAAAATTCAAAAAATCTGGATCAGGTGCTTATGGCAACCCGAAAATAAATTACAAAAAATCTCTTCAGTAGGTTGCTCCTATTGACCTACTAAACAAGTGTTAAGTCTCA
>JAMKCH010009821.1:0-28072 GCA_023653785.1 Ophioderma brevispina | reverse complement strand
ACTCCGAAATTCCCCCTCACTATCATCCTTTATTTTTATACTCTTAGTCAGGCATAATGTTTGTACTATTTTGTCCTGTCCTTTATATTAGTCTCGTCCACCCCCCCCCCCCTTGGTCCTTCGTATTTAAGTATATCTCCTGTAACTTTTAATTTTTTTGTAGAGGCACTGCGACCTCACCCTTGTCCTCGTCCCTTCAACCATGTATGCATCCAAAATACTGGCTTTGAAATTGTTTATCTGAATATTAGCACTTATTTATGTCATTACTTTAAAAAAAATCATTTACATAGCTTAATTATATCATTGTAGACCAACAAATAGTTCATTTTTGTAACATAATTATGGTTATCTATATATTAGTTTTATATCGTTATCTTGTTTAATGTTTTTGTGAAGAGACAAAATTAATCTGAATATACAAGTTGAACAGATTGGAGCCCCAGTACTGATCCTTGAGGGACTCCGTTCCTCATACTACGTCAGTCGACTGCCGCTCTCTCACTGGTCTCGACAAAGACACGGTTTGCAAGTATATTACATATGATTTGTGTACAAGGTTACGATCCTGATGTCTGAGAATTTGAGTGTCAAGACCCTGGCGCCACACGGTGTCATATTCTGCAGTAAGGTCGCCGCAAGAGACGCCTGCCTTACTCACTTTTCAAGGCTCTCCTCAATATTATTTGTGAGTTTTACGATCTTATTTGACAGTGCTCCGGCCAACGGCGAAATCCTGCTTGTTCGCCAACAGGCGGGGGGGGGCAGGTTTGCCCCCTGACGACTCTGGCCTGGAAAAAATTGACAAAATCATGCTAAATCAGCCGTTTTTTTATCCCTCTGACCGGGAAAAATTGGCTTTTGACACCCCTGAGAGGGAAAATTTCCCCAGCTGGGAACTTTGCCCCCTCATACGGTGCAGCCCGTTTACCACCTTTTCGTCAGGTAGATGGGACTCGGCGATGGCTCCCAAGCCCGGGCCAGGATCAGCCTCCAAAGGAGTTTGAAGAAACACACAGTAATGATATTGAAGCGTGTAGTTTTTCCTGGTTGTCAACAGGCTTGTTTGGGTTTGGAAGTGCGATGATAGTAGCACTCCTCCAGATTTTGGGTAGGGACTGGTGGTTAGGCAACATGGTTGTAGAATTCAAGACATCGTGGGCCGCAGTGCATCACAAACTCCACTGGTATATTATCAGGCCTTTGGGCCTTCGCACTCCTTATTTGCTAATAGCAGAGGTAAGCTCATCTTGTGAAAGGGTGTTGAAAGGGACCCGCCACGCCGGGCTCGACGAGTTTGGTGATCTCTTTTTGACAGGGCAAGTTGTAATCCATTCAATATCCTTGAAACACCATTTGCGAGGATTTGCTCGGCTATGAGTTGGCAACACACGGCATTTTGGAGATCATCATGTGTGCTCTCAGTAACTCACGAGGGAGAGTTTGGGGACTTGCGATCTCAGTACTTAATGAAATTGGATAAATCAATGCAGCGTCCGTGTGACTGAGTGGTCCACACCCATCTTCTATTATGTTCCTCCATTGCTGCTTATTATCATTGTTTTCAGCACGTACCAATGCCTCATCCTACAGGGTCACGGTTTATTTCGTACATGTTGCTATGGTAGCTAGACACGTTCATGGGGGACACTCATTTCTTTTACACCGGGGCAAGCTAACCTTGGCAGTGGTATATCAAAGGGATCAGGACACCTTATCGACATGATGACATTCGATCTCATCATTATTTAAAATTGAAAATTAATACTTTTAACATTCATATTAATAATGAGGCTTATCTGCTTTGAAATAGTGTCCAAAACCACGTATCCTTATCTATCGGGCCGTTCATCAGTACAGTAACTTGATAGGTTCCTGAGTGAAAGCATGTTAAATATTTATTATTTGTCCAAAACATTGTTCGTGTTATTTTAAATTCACCGGTCCCTTCTGCTTCTTCCTGTGGCTCTCCGAGACAGTATGGAAACGATACCGCTCCCAATATTCCGTTTATCAAAAAAAAATTGTTTGGTTTGTTTATATTACATAGTATTTGTCAGCACAGGATTACGTTCACATCAGCAGGTATCAAAAATTACGCCAAGATAGAAAGTTCAAATGATATCAAACAACGTTGAATATATCAAGTATTTAGCACCTGCTAAAAATTCTTGAGGTGGTCCTTTTTACAATAGTTTGAACTGTTTTAAACACATATTTTTGTGATGTACATGTTTCACGGATTCATTCCAATTTTCGCAATCAAATAACAAATATACAAAAAAGAAAAAACATAAAATTTTATATAAATTTTCATAAAAACATGATTTTGGCGGGGAATTTGGCGGCCATTTAAAAATTACCGCCATTTTGTTTTTCAATTGCCCTCTCTGCAAAACCTTATTATGATTAGAGTCAGTCAGAACACTTCTATAATGCAGTCCATTGTGTGATATTTCCCAAAATTAAGTGTCTATGTGGCTATATTATTGGAACATCTAGTCGGTGGCCATTGTTGGATTTTTATGCAAATTTCCCCATTTTTCCCGAGCTCCAGTTTCCAATAAATACTTTATGTTCTAAAGTTTGTCTCAGGTATAGCTAATTATTTTGGTAGATTGACTGGCCTACAGGTAGAAGTACTTCAATACAATGTCTGCCTTGCAACCCTTGACTCATTTCGCGTCGCCCACATCACATACGGTTTTTATGGCGTATACCGTTTTCGAGAAAATCGCCATTGAAATTCTCCGGAGATTCATGTTTGTACTTATGGAATTAAACATTACAATTTACTTTTTTAATTTTGCCTATGAAGAACCATCTGAAGTTGTAAGTTTTAACCTTGCTGGAGTTTTTGAAGTGCAATTGTATTCCTGATTATAAAGCTACAAAGTCATAAGTTGGTTGCAACGCAAAAATTCGGATTTTCATAACGTGCTAATTTCACCGTATATTTCAATGCGTTCAGATAGATCTCTATGTAAAACACGTCATGTTCACGGCACGAGGCCGATACGACGCTCATAGATCTGTATGTGAAAAGTGTTAACAGCCTTGTTTTAGGAACAGCGTTTTAATTATACGCCTATTGAAATTAAGTGTAAAAGAAACATACGACAGTATGTGTAAATCGCACAACCAAATAGCAACTTTTGAGCTCATGATCACAATTCTAATATCTCACTAAAGGTCACTTTCAAGATTGTGAACTTTGTGAGTATAGGACTATAACATTAGCAAAAATATCTGAAAAAAGTCAAAAATGTCAGATAGACAGTATGGTTCTGTATGTGATGTGGCGACGATTTGATTATCCCACACATTAGATTGAATTAGCAGAGCGTCCCGTCGAGTCAGATCATTTATTTCCCATAGTTATCTAATTCGAACCAACATACACTACACACAATGCTATGAATTATGTCTAGCCAATATTCCAAATACCCCATAATTATAGATCCCCATAACCTATACGTCGGGGTTGCCACTACCCAGGGACATTTCCCTTATGTGAGGACGTAAATAAACCTGTCCCACGCCCACAATTTGAAGTAATCTACTCCTAAGGACCCAAAAATTGATAAAGGACATATTCGCCGGATAGGGAATGAGGCGCCCTCGATAGTTTCGATGAGAACGGATGAATTTGAAACATTCCAGCATTATAAAAGCGACATGCTCAAAGTGTACCTTTTCGTGGTTTTTTTCAAAAAAAGTTACACTTTACCTAAATTCAGAAAGTCGCTTGTATTTAAAATTATAATACAAGCTTCAATGGGTAAATTGAAATTTTCTAAATATGAACCCTTTCCCCAGTCTCAGACAAAAAACCACAATGCCGCTTTGCAAGGAGTGCGTTCTATTAATTAGCAACATAATATGTGAGTGGCATTCTGGTTTCGTAGGGGGGGGGGGAAGACCACCCATTTTTGCATTTTGTTGCTGGCGGCGGGGGGTGCCTGAGCATAAACTAATGGAATTGCCCAAAAACAACAACAACCTTTTACAGTATATACATACCATCCCACACTATGAGGTAAGGCATGCTAATTACCAAGGGCTCAGTTCAAGTAGGACTCGGGATGGGCATATATTAACAACCGCTGACCAGTAGGTTTTGGGTATAATAACTCATCTAAAATGCAAGGGGTGTATTTGCCTAAATATATGGTGAATGAAAGCTATTGAACTGCGCCATATGAATTGAGATTTTAATAGTATAGCGCGGCCATTGGGGGCATTAAAGGTGACAACAAGAGATTTCAAATATCAGGTGACCCTAAAAATGTGTAATTCTGATTTTTGCACTGATGTGAAGCTTTCTATCACAAAATATCCCCCTTTCTGAAAGGAGTAAGCTGAGAAATGTTCTTTGGTACAAAAAATGCACAATTTCTAATTTCGTATAGGAGCAAATAAAAAATTCAGCCTATTTTTCTATTGAAATATTACAAAATACAAATAACCTTTGTTTTCATTTTGATTTATTCTGTAGCTAAAAACAGTAGGAGAATGATGGGTGTATGTCTAATGAAAATCAAACATATCCACAGAAAATATGATGACTTTGAAATCTCTTGTTGCACTTGAAAGATGCGGGCCATTGTGTTGTGGCATATAGTTGTTTGGTGTGAGCAGGCCCTAGCCAGGAATTTAGTGGGGGGGGGGGGGTGCGGATTGCCAGAGCGGACCTTTTGCGTACCAAACAAACCAATTTTTTCGGGTCGCTGCGCTCGCAGGTTGACCCAAATTTTTCACCGTCGTCTCCAAATTCTGAAGACGGGGGAGGGGGGTAAGGTGGGTTGAGAACTCCCAGCGTTGAAAAAACAGTCACCTATGCGTATTGTAATGGATTAACAGCTACGTAGGTCAATAATATGCACCACAACCCCTTCAAAAAACTTAATGACAAAAACGGACCTTCAACAAGACAAAGCGGACCTTCAACATATGGCAAAGCGGACCTTTCTTTTTTTTTCATTTTGGGGGGGGGTGCGTCGCACCCATCGCACCCCCCCTGGCTACGGCCACTGGTGAAGCCGGTTATCCATCCAAATTAGCCCTCCCCGATCTACCTCAGCATAAACTAATAGGTATTTGTGTATTGTTATAAAAGGCGGCCTCATGTAGCCTAGTGTAGCTTAAAAGGACAAACGGTCTATCACGGCATAATTTACAAGATGCATAACTAAGGGACGCTATGCAACATCTTCTGTTTCTCGTTTAAATCATAACTGGTCGATGCAATGGAGGCATGCTCTCAGCTTGCTTTTTTCAGAGAGCATGCCCATGAAGTTTCTCAGACTTTTCTCATTTTTTCTTGATACAAGTGCGGATAAAAAAACACCTTGCATACATATAAACGTAGTTGTAAAACACGAAGTCAAAATTGATGATACACTATCAAACTATGATGATTATAGAGGGCCTCCTCCATTTCTTATCGGCGGATGGTACCTTAGAAAACAGACTAAAACAGTGAAAGTAACCACAAGATCCCTTAGGGACCACAAGATATTAGGGTAGAATCATATCTCATTTGAAATTACTTAAGGAATATACCCATATTCCAAAAAATCCTCTTATCATTTGGAGGAAATATAAAAATCTCTCAATATGGTAAAATAGTTCATATAAACTCAAATGTCAAAAAAATTCAAATAATACAAATTACCACGTCCACAAAATAACCTCCCGTACAGTACTAGTGAGATTAACTAACATTCTACGTAAGGGGAGAGGTGGGTGGGGAAAAATTTCGATCATTACACCACAAAACTGAGCCGCTGAGGGACAGGAAGCTTATGACTCAATTTTGACATTTCAAATTCTTAAAGGTGCATTCGTGATTCCAGTACATTCTGGTTTATTCATTGTCATTAGATATCTTGAGAAAAGCTTATTTCGCAACTTTTTAGTTGCCCTTTTACAGTGCCACCGACATCCTCCTTTCCCATCCCATCATAGAATCTCTCATCAACCACTTCAAGCTGAAATGATAGTATCATCATTTGATTTAGAGCTAATAAGTTCTCAATGTTTAAAAAATCCTAACTTGGGTCAAAATTGGATAATACTAAAATTAATCCCGCTACTAACGCCACTTTTCTCGGCGTCGTAATTGACACAAAGTCTTTAATTAAAGCTTTAAAAAATAAAAATATTTCCAAAAAATAACAAACCAAGTCTCACGTGTTGTGTTCTTAAAAGATTCAAATATACACTACCACCCTATGTCTTTTCACATTATACAGCACTCTCATTTTTCATTACATTCCATTCACTAATATTGTTAACATCAAACAATAAACTTAACCTATTTCGTTGTCCCCTGGAACTCAAATAAAAATCCAATCCCACCTGATAACTATTTAAATTTAAAAAAAAATAGGCTATCCGTGATTGGATTAGTTCTCACATTAACTCTACTAAACAATTTTCCACAATTTTAAAAACCTTAACATATTGGACGAGATTAACTTTACCGGGCATTTTCTAGGACGTATGTTCGCAATAGCCTTCCCAACTCATCACTCCATGGGATCAAAGAGAGAAAGATGCATTGGTTACGCCAGCTTGGCGAAGTAACTGATTTTCTGCGCAAAAGTCTAATATACCTTTCAACACTATGGGGTTATGTCAGTGCAAAAGTTGCCATTTGATTGTTGAAAATGAATAAAAATGTCATCACAATGTCTTTTCCTAAATATCAGTGACCAGTGGATGTACATTGGATGTGCTGCATTGACTCGAGCAAACAATAGTAGCACTGTTGATAGCCAGTAAATCCACTTGGTATGCAGAGGATAAAGTACTTTTTTATCTGAAGTACAGGAGCCATTGTTATTACCCACACAGTTGAAATCAAGGGGGTGAAGCCCATTCAAAACCAGTCGTCCGTGCTGGGCGCTGACATTTTGACTATTGCAAGGAAATCATTATTAGTGGGGCTTGTTATACACACATATGTCAATTCGATACAACAATCCGGCCAAAAATATCAGTGTTGAGGTTGGGTGCTATTGGGTGGTACATTTGTCATCCCCATGGCACACAACGAATGAATGAACGTTCAGTCGTCTTGATTAACTAAACGCCTAATGAATACATCTTTTACCTAAGCGCGCATGCATTATGAGAAAAAAGAGTATTGAGCACAATGATCCAGGTGCACTATTTTACACCTGGCCACCTCTAACCATACATCAATTTGTCTCACTACCGATTAGTGTATATGAAAAGCGGCACCCACAGTAGGGAAGAGCGGAGGCAGCCATTGCTTTCTATGTTGGGTACTTATGTTTTCTTTGTGGTCGGCAAAAAATGCGGAGACGAGGAATTTTCTTAAGATGACGTAACGTTTTTGCCTCTCTATCTATATATAGAACGCTCTTTGGTTGAAACAGATTTAAGGTGCTCATCACCCGATTAAGATTGAAGCTATTTTTTCATGACGCCAAAGCACAAGAGACTTGTCAGAGATTTCACGAATAAATAAAACTTTAGGCTTCTACTGTGCGTTCAATTAACTTTGACCGTATCATTTTCCGAAAAGAAACAAAGATGAACAAAGAAATCATTGAATGAAAGTGTTTGGCAGACTGTGACCTAACATTTTTGTGCAGAAACAAAAAACTAACTCCACAGTAACTGGCGCGTAACCCCATTCTATTCAATTACAGGTTGTTAGCATAGGTCGCTCGACCCCTTCTTTTTGGATTTTCAAATACATGGTGGTAAACTGAATAGAAAAGAGGTTCCAGCAATAATTCTGGATCTGGTTCTGCCACAACGAGTTAGGTCAAGCTTACCAAAGCAACATATCCAAAATGAGTTTTGTTCCCATTAGTTTCTTTTTCAATAAATGATGCAAAATCAGTCAAAATTATTGAACGCACAGTAGAACCTCAAAGTTATTTAATCGCGAACGAGGCCACCTCAATCCAAACTGGGAAGACGTTTCATATAGTCCCAAGTATACAAAGAGGTATTGACATTGATTCCGTCGTGCGCACAACATCATACAGAGCCATGAGGGGAAGCAAGGGCATTAATCAGTTCCTAGTTGGGGCTCTATGTGAAAGTCTACCCTAAAACTGGGCGGGGATAACGAGTCTATAACGCCTGAATCTTTTTCAGCTGCATGGACAGGAACAATGGCTCTGGAGTTCCAAATAAACAAAGGGGAATCTGAAGTGCTTTGTCCGCTGAATACCAGGTGGATTTACTTATCAACAAGGCGAACTCGTATTTACGCGATGCGTAAAATATGTCCCCGCCGAATTTCGCGATCATTTGGAAGTGACAACTTAACTGCACAAATTAAAAATTTGGATAATTAAAACATAACTCGTCCAAGAACTCCATCCATAACTCACCAAAAATAACTCTCCAAAACATAATTCATTGAAGAACTCAACACACAGGGTCCGAAGCCTTAGATCTTAGTTCGTTGGGAACAATTAAAACAACTCCATCCATAATTCACTAAAAAATAACTCTACAAAACATAATCGAACTCCACCCATAAGTCGCCAAAAATAACCAAGAATAACTAAAACTAAGAATAACTCACAAGAACTCTAAAACGTAATTCACACAAAAAATATATAGCATAATAGTCTTTCATGAAAAGATGTATGACATTTGCATTTAACTAAACCACACATATCATGTTCACACAAAAGATGTATGACATAAGCCTTTCATGTAGCGAAGGAATTTGGCACATCCGATGTACCGTTTCAGCGAAACATTAATTGCGCATATTTAATTAGCTCATTTGCATACCTAAGCCGCATACCTACACCGCACCGACCATGTTCACACAAACGATGTATGGCATAAGCCTTTAATGTAGCAAGGAATTTTGCACATCCATTTGACCGTTTCAATCATCAGCGAAACATTATTGCGCATATTTATTAGCTCATTTGCATACCTAAGCCGCTTAATATCATGCACTTTCAAAGCGCGAAAAAAATGCAACTGGCCAAGATATACGTCATGTGGCAAAAGAATTTGTATATCTGATGCAACCGTTTCCGTGATACATTAATTATGCTTATTAATTAGGCCATTTGCATACCTAAACAGCCTATATCAGCTCTTCAAATCGCAGAAATGAATGCATGCCATAAATGCATTTCCATGAAGCTAAGGATAATATTCTTTCATGTAGCGAAGAATTTTGCATCTCCAATGTACCGTTTCAGCGATAAAGTAATTATGCATATTCAATTAAACTTTGATACGAAGCCGGCATATATCAGCCACTTTATAAGTGCAAAAGCAATGCATGCCAAGGGTACTTCATGTTGGAAAAGAATTTTGCATATATAATGTACCGAGCAGGGATACAGTAATTATGCATATTTAATTATCTCATTGATTACCAAATCGTTATATCATGCCACTTTCAATCGCAGAACGATGCATGCAATGATGCACTTCCATGAAGCGAAGGACTTTTGTGTGCACCCTGAATAGCTGTTTCAAAGATACAGCATACAGTGTTACATTTGTATCACGGAATTCCAGGGTCAACATTTTTCATCACATTGACATACGGACATACGGACATACAGTCATACGGACACACGGACGGATGGAGCCCATTCATTAGTCCCGTTCCGAACGTAGTTCGGCGGGGACAAAACGGACACATTTGCTTGGGTCAATGCAGTATAGTGGATGTTCCTTGATCCACTGATATTCAGAAAAGAAACTAAAGATGGCATTTTATTTCGTTTCATGAAAAATGTTGCCACCTTTACAATTGCATATACCAATAAATGGTCATTATAAATATTTATATGATTTATAGTGGGGAAATGGTTACTTCTCGAAGGATGTAAGCAAAATAACAATTTTCATTTGATCCCATGGCCAATCATTCAAAAAAAAACTTCAACTGTATAAACATAAACTGAGATATCCATAAATATATACTAGCATGCCCCATAAAAATTTGTTAAATTTTGTTGAACTTGTTAAATACTCAATTAAAAACGTCAGGCCAAGGATATAGATGCCCTTGACATAACACCTAAAATAAATTTAAACGAACACATCGAGACTACTATACCGGAAGTGACCCTTAATGATCTTTGACCCAATGCCGAGCCAAACTTTTATGAAAGGTCTCAAGCTGGTTCATATATGCATGAGGTTCATAAACACCCCGCAATGTTGCATATAGCAGATTTTTTTTTAAAGATTTTCACATAATGACGGATTTCCCCCTAAAATGGCCTTTGACCCCTAAGCCGAGCACAACTTGATAGGTCTCAAGCTGCTTCAAATGCATGAGTCACGTGACCATGCGCAATTGCTGACACTATCACAGAATCATTTTTGAAGATTTTTCACATAACCCGGAAGTTCCCACCTTAATGACCTTTGACCTCACGCCGAGCACAACTTTGGTGAAGGGTCAAAAATGCTTCATATCATGGTCGTGTGACCAGCAAGTGCATAGCAGTATAATTTTTGGAAAAGTTGCACATTAATAACAGGAAGTGCCCCTTTAATGCCCTTTAACCCCTATGCCAAGTACAACTTTGGTGAAGAGGTACTTAACCATTTTCATATGGCATGTGCGGGAGTCCACGTGACCATGACAACGTTATTGTGAGAGCAGCTTTTGTTGTAAAAATGAACTTTTCACCCTGTGATCCAACAATGACCTTGATCAACATCTAATAGCGTAAATTGTAGATGGTGGTTAAGCCATATCACATACATAAGCACGTGAGCATACTTCGTAGACTAGAAGGAGTGGGTTTTGAGTGAACAATCACTTTTTGAGCCAGGACCTATCATGACATTTGAACCCCAATTTTAGCACTGACATAAATGGCTGTGGGGTACCGGTTATGTGAACAAGTTGGTGAAACGTGTAAGGAATGCTAGGGATCTTCTCTAAAGTTAGAGAAGTGTTGACAGAAAGAAGAAAGGAAACCGTACAGATACAATACACGTCGAGTTCCTCGACCATAAAAATCAACAAATTCAAAATACTAAGTATGACTTCTAGTAGTATATATGGGCTGGGATTGATATTCTGAATCCCACCAATATAGTGCACGTACTAAAAACGGTGATGCAGATCAAGGCCAGGCTTCAGCCACGCCCAGCCTGGGTTTCAATCTATTACTGGTTGGTTGGTTGGTTTGCGCCTGTCATTAATGGAAGCTCGTGAACTCAGAGATGCGATGCCAGAGATGGCGACGATAGTCAGCAAGAGAATAGCCAGTCGAGAGGGTATCCCGAAACAGCCTTGATTTGGTCGACCCATCGAGCTCTTGTCCTGCCCATTCTTCTTCCCCTTAACCATTATTCTCCAAGTGTTCCACCACCGCCTTGATACATGACCAAAAAATCTTAGATCTGGATGCAAAATGTTCTGTAACAAGCGTTTTATCACCCCAATCTCCTGAAGCACATGGAGTTTGTCCTCTTTTCGGTCCATGGGATGCGAAGCATACGCCTCCAGCACCACATCCAAAGGCTGGCAATTCTGCTACTGTCTGCTTGGGCGAGGGTCCATGTCTCACTTCCTATGTGGCTATTGGAACAACCAGAGTTTGGACTAGACGAATTTTGGTAGTCTATAATTCTTCCTGTCGCCCAGATCTTGGTAGATGACCATTGGGCTATCTTGCCATTTCCTCAGCCACAGACACCCGCCCTTAGTAATCAAGGATCCATGAAAGTTGAATTGGGTAAAAATCTCCACCTCTCTTTTATAGTAAGGAATATTTGTTTTTTAATATAACATTGTTATACGTCTCTTAGACGGCTAGGTAGAAGTACCTATCAACCAATAAATGAGCCTTGTGCACACGTGATCTGAATTTTATATATTATAACAGATTCTAAGATTGGTAATGGTTCAAGAATTTGTTATGTCCAAAACATCATTATATATTATTAAAATTACACATTACACACAATATGTTAATACTTATTGGTTCCTCATATGTCCTTAATTGTCCAAAAGAAGCGTTGCAGTTCAACGATGATCATTTCCTCACAGAGAAGACTTCAAATGACAGCATGCAAAGTCACATATTAAAATCCTCAGGTAATATTCCATTGGAATCTTCTTAGTCCTCGAAGGTAACTTTTGTCCATCAGTTCAAGACGTCAAGGTTAAATTAAGTCCCTCGACGATAATAAATTCACAGTATATCATCCCAAGATAATCACCACGATTTCTATCTGTCCACATTTGGAATCTTATTTTGACTCCCACCTTTTGGCTTCAACGACAGTATAAGAATTACCGCACTCTGCTCACATGGAATTAAATATCCTGGCATTAGGTACTTACAGGTCTGCTCCTCAATGCAAGTAAAAACACTATCATACCTCTAGCTTCTTGTTACTATTGGATGCTGGCAGAGAGTCCTTCAGTGATGATTTAACTACCATAGATTCCCTTTCTAACAATATCATTACATCATTCTCATTGCATAAACGTAACCTTACACAAGCTGACCAATCGGAATTCATCACCCGACATTACATCACTCATATATATACTTTGTGGGTATTCCCTAGGTTTCTGCAATGTTTTGATCCAAACAAAACAAGTTTCTAAGTTTAGGCCATCCTTGGGGAATTCCCCACTTCCCTATTGTGGGCAATCTAAACAGGTGCAGCTTGCAAACAAACTAGGGGTATTCCCTTTTCCTCTCTTTTATATAACAATGTGCTTTTCCCGTGAGACATCTTTTCTCAAATAATTGAGAAAATAATATTTTTAAAAGTTAATCAACAAATGGAGGCCATATAACACATATTTCATGCAATATGCTCTTCCAACCTGCTAATTACACTTATGAAGTATTTGTATAGGATATAACCTTATTTAATATTTAAAATTTTATTTAAGTAATAGAAAACATTTCTTTCGCATATGGTATCTGCTGTCATCATCTGGATCTAGTAGGCGCTAATATAAAGTGTGCTTATATTGCCTTTAAATTGTCAGCACTCATCATCACTTGTCAACCTTCCCTTCATGTTTTATAACCTGATATGCTGATATTCTTTCAGGTGCAAAATTGAATTGTCGGCTGTGAATCTAATGGATTTTTCCTCACAGTTTTGCTGCCTTTCGGGACTTTATTAAGCCTTCTACATCAAACTAGCATGTCGTGTACTTATTTTGGTTACAATGGAATGAGGAGGACATTAGCTATCCACTGCTACCAAAATCGTAAGTATCTGGGCCCGTGTGTGTGCATACTCAGTTTTTGGTAGTTATTTCTTCGTTTCCCTAAGGGGAGAGGTTTGTGTTGCTTGTTTTTGCATGAAAAGGAGTGCAAAATATCAATTTACAATTACAACTCCACGTACCTAAAAATTCATTCGAAATTTGAATATTCTGTAATTTGCACTAAAAATCGAAAGCTAGCTTGTGTATTTTTGTTGCACTGTAATTTTACCTACAATTATACAAAGGAATATGATGTCTGTGCTATACCATTCACCAGGGCATTGACATCACAATGCATTATTGATTTGAGCAGAGTGGAACTAGAGGATTAGACAGGGCTAATCCGGGGAAAAACTGCCATTTTGTGGGGTTAAACTTTTCTCAACGGTTTTATGTCCCTGAACCCATACTCTTTCAAATAAGCTTGGGGCCACACAGATTTTTGCCTCAAATCCAAGATGGCGGCCAAAATTCAAAATGGCCGCCAAAATTACCTTAATTAGATATAAGTATGTGAAAGATTTTAATTTCCAGGTTTTTTCCAGTGGTTCTGCCACCCTTAAGATATACACTTCAATTAAGGTAATTTTGGCGGCCATTTTTAATTTTGGCCGCCATCTTGGATTTGAGGCAAAAAATCCGGGTGGCCCCAAGCTTATTTGAAAGAGTATGGGTTCAGGGACATAAAACCGTTGAGAAAAGTTTGACCCCCACAAAATGGCAGTTTTTCCCTGGATAGCATATGTCCAGATGAATGGAAATCACTGAACCAGTTAGATCAATTGCTCAGAGTTACATAATCCTGACCAAGCTTTATTTGTTGGTGAAAATTTACTAGCATCAAAATATTTGGCCCAGGTTAGTTAAATCCTTGAAGGAATTTCAGATTTTGGTGATGAAATATAAATAGTTTGATTTTTAGGGCTTGTTTTTGTGGATATGATTGACATAATAAAGCATGTGCGTGTATATGGCCGCGGCCTCAATATACATTGTGTGAGACCACCACTTTAAGCAAAGTTAGCCATACCGAGAACTATAATAGCTTATAATGGAAAGCATATATCAGGAAAATAGATAATACCACGTATAAATACACCACCAAATATCCGTTGATTTGTTATTTGCACTGGATAATTTCATGCGAAGGACTTTGCCCTTTACCGTGTCTGATTAGTTTAACTTGAGAAGAATTATTACCATGATTACATGTAAGCCAACATAGGAACAGTAGCGAACATATATCTTGCTCAACCTTCTCGCAACTGAGGAACCGTAATTACAGCCGTGGTCTAGATTTTTGAATTTGTCGGGACACCAGCTAGACATTTATTAAAGTTATGTCGAAATTGCACTTACAATGTAGAAACAATTTGAAGACAGTTGGCCACATGAACTGATTCAGACGGTTTGACTTCAGTTAGAGTGAGTTCTACTGAATATTTTACCACTGTAATCGTCATATCTTCTGAAGTTATCTCTCAACAATGGATAAAGATTCCTTTACCAGTGCAACTCCTTCAACATTGCAATTGGAAGTAGATGTCGAAAATCAACAACCTAGACATCGTAATTGGATTAAAACTGTTGCCACGACGGTTTTCTTAGGTGCTTGGTTTAGTATGGTTGGGGTATTGGGATATTATCTGGGACATCCTGACAGATGGTAACCTTCCTGAGATGTGTGACATGCATGCTAGTTAACATGTTATTTGAGCAAGTAAAGTAAGTAAGCCAGGTTAAAAGTTTTTGAATTGGGAAATACGTCGAGTAGAATATGGTACCAGGCATTGGACACATGTCGTGGATCATCTCCGGGGTGTAAAATTCTAACGTGGTTCAAATGTTCGTTGTTATGGACACAGACCATTTTGCATATAGGGCGCCCTCAACTTGGTAAAAACAGAGGTTTTCGGATGTGTTAACAAAACAGTTTCTTTGTATGTGAATCAAGTAATTTTGTAATAAACCACTCCGGGTGGTTTTATTCTAATGGTATATAGGTTGCACAACTGAAACGCAAGAAGACACACATCGGAGTTGTGTCAATCTCCCTGTAAACCCTTCAGACTTATCCATGTCCTTCGTATTTATGTTATCATTGCCTAAAGGTCCTCAATTTACTAGTGATATCACTGGTATGTATAGATGAGGTGACATCAATGTTTACAAACCCAAGTTAGCAACTGGTCTACTTACATGTTAGGGGTGCGAAGAATATGCCCATACTATACAGTTACAGCATTCAATAGCCTTATCACACCTGATTGAGCGCGAATTTTAAAAGCACAAGCCCTGCAGGTGCTCACGCATACTGCCGGGCAGTGCTTTGTTCGTTGCCCGGCGTTGACGTCACATGTCACCTCATCTATATCTCACTATTAAAACACAAGATCATTTGACTGAAAATGAAGGAAAAAGGCTAGAAATGACCAACTGAATTGAAACTAGGGCCATTCTAGGTGGCTATTATGATATTCCTTCCTGTAAAACTGTTTTATTGCTCATTGCAACTTCCAGATATTCATTTCAGCTACTTTAAGGAATTTGGTATTTTGCTGGAATTGTTTGTCTGTGTCGCTCTGAAACTTGACAGCACCTTTCTGAAAATGTCCTCCTTTCTCTTTAAAATAATTCGCTTTGGCTTATATTTTCCTGCAATTAACTATTCTCTTTCTATCTTTCTTTAATCTTTCAGATATCCCTGCAAGAAGAAATGACACTCTGTTAAATATCAACAAATAATGGAAGATGTTACTGCAAACATTGTGACTGACAGCTATAGACAACCCCCCAATAAACCATTGAGAGATTTTTCGAAAATAAGATAGTTCGTATCACAGGAAGTTTAAAACCCTCTTAAAAATAACCCGGTAAAATAAGCCAATTGCCAAGTTTTAATACAATTAATTTAGGCGGGAATGTTGTCTGAAGATATCTTGCCAACATTTCACTATCTCACTTCTCTGTTCCCGTGCCAAACATCATTTAAGGCATAGTTGTTTGGAAGCATTTCCACAAAACAAAGGAAATGAGGTGATATATCTACTGGTGCTAAAAACAACCCTTAAATTTTTAAAAAAAAAAAAAAAAAAAAAAAAAAAAATGTGAAATTATCTTATTATTTACTTAGATGCATTGGGGAGGAAGCCAAAGAGGAAGCAAAGCTGATTTCGGAGGGACACAAAATTGCTGCGAATCGGCAATTATGATTCCTGGGCGGAATTTCATTGGGAAGTCTCAATCTGGGTGAATTTCCTCCGGCTCCGGGTCACGAACTGAAGCCCATGATCTGATGAATCTACCGTCGCAGCCAGCGGTTGGCGTGCAGACAATCTGGATTCTGACCAGTGTCGATGTCACGAACCGCCCCGCTGCGAACGGGAAGAATATTTCATGGGGCTGAGAGCTCCCATGAGAGAGTTGGTCCTAGCTATATTCGATTACCAAAATAAACGTGACCCTTGTAGACGAGGAGCTATAGGGTTTTGTTGTAGTGCTGAAATAACTGATGCGTGTAGTAAATATGGATAACACAATAGTAGGACACTCAGTCACCTGTCTGTACACTTGCCCGTCCCTGTATTGCGGATGTCAACAAGTCAGTCTTTTTGTATTTACAGGACATAAGGTGGCGGAAAGCATTAGATGATTCAATTGTTTGTTTCCTGTGATATTAACCTAAGTTTAAACTCCGGCCATATGAGCGTTTTAAAATTATCATTGTAAATTCTTCAAAAATTAATAGGCTTAGGTGGACTGTTGATATCCGGTTTGAACTGACATGCAGTTTTGATATTGAATCTTTTATGTACATAATGCAATGAAAGAATGACATGACAGACCCAATAGGCTTCAAACGTCTACATGTCATTTTTATGTTTTTCCTAAAACATACTAATCAACTTTCCATGTTAGGAAGGAGGAAATTAATCAGCGCCAATTTAATCTTAATACAAAAATATTCAGTTTTAAAAAAAATGTCTGCAATGATTTGCACATGGATATGAATAACTCAAAGTTTCCTGAAGTTTCATTTACGCAAGTTCCGTTAGGTTATAGGCAAACACATCCTTAGCGTTCCGCGACGCTAGCGATTAGAGTTATATTGTATATTGAAGTCCGTCCTCATTTCTAATTGACCTTACATCATAGTGCCGAAATATGTAATTGCCTGATACGAACAAGCCTTGAGATCATAACACGAACATCCATGTAATACACCGATTACCTTGAACACAGCCGTCTATCGCCAATCTTTGCCACTTGAAAAGAGGCATTTAGATATACCAGTTTGTACCAAAAAAAACGCAACACTTGGTAGCAAGCGCCATAGTTTTGATTAAAGCACCTGGGCTACTTATCGTTGTTGTAAGGTTAAGATGGGAATGTTAGCTAAGATTCATGAAAAAAATCATATAAAGATGAGCTTCAATAGTTTTTAAGATATGACACCAAAATCAAGTATAGTAACCATTTTACAAAAAATGACCCCCGGCCCGGTTGCCTACACACACCACCAGACTGCATGAAGACCACACAATGGCACAAAACATACCCTTGATTGACAATCAACTTTACTTGCCCAAATTTCTTGCAGATAAAGTCTACTGGATCAAATGACTCGGCATGTAATAATGATTTATTAACTGATAATAATAAACATAATTTATTGGTGATAAAATATGGTCAAGAAGATAGATATAAAGCTACTGACAAGGACGTATGACAAAATCCACTTTACATTAAAAATTGAGAAATGCGTTGGGATGCAACTTGCTTGTTACTGAAAATATGCTTACATTCTCAACTTTATGAAAGTAAAACCTAGTTTTCAACACAAAAACCAATAATAATATCGTGTAGTTCACTTCATTAAATTTGGGTAAGATAAACGCTTTGTGTGCCGGCACAAAATGATGATGAATGATTAGAGCTGATACTCTAATCCAATGCAGTTCTTATTTGGACAATACGAAGAGTTTTGTTGATATACATTCCTTAATTTGATCTTTTAAGTAGATTTAAAATGCATGTTTAGCTATTATTACCAATGGAAACAAGCATAGTTCAATATTTGTTGCAGACCTGTCTTTAAAAAATGAAATGGTGTGGGTTTGTGACTTAGTGATTCAATTGGTAGTTCTGGGCGCAAAAAAAACGTAGTATAGAGTACCGTAGTGTAGTAAATAGCGCCTCAATTTTCGGTTAAAGGGGTCCTGACAGAGGTACTTGGATTTCTGGGGTCATATCTTAAAAAATATTGACACCACTTTTATGAAAACCGTAAGGAATATAGCTAACAGTCCCATATTACCTTGTAACACAGAGTAAGTAGTCGCATGCTTTTGTTCAAAACTTGATGAGCCTTGCACCAAGTGTTGCGTTTTTTTTTTTGGGACACACGTTACAAACACAGAGAGAAGCCGTCATTGTAATTGTAGGGCTAGAGAAGTTACGATACTCTGAAATAACATTTTCGCACTTGACATGTTACCACATGTGTATAGCTGTCTATAGTGCGTGGTGCGTTCATTCAGTGACAAAATTGCCAAGAAAGTGGATACGAAATACGGTTTACAAATTATGATTTGGGAAATTTAATATGATTCAATATTTGAACTATCGGTTATGTTGGTACCGCGTACCGTGTTACGAAACGAAACGAAAATTAGTCAATCCTTGTGCAAAGTTTGAGCAGTGTTCTCAACCATTAATGGCAGAGCACGGCCCGAACCCTTTGCAGTTCATCCTTTACCGCCTGATCCTACCTATGCAGTCTCATTTCACACCTCCCCTAATACCAAAATTGCTACGACCTTTGTATGGAACAATGCAAAAATGAGATTTGCATTGTTATGTAACATGCAAATCTCATTTTAGATCCGTTTGGTTATTGGTGGGTTTAAAGATTTATCCATTAATTAAAATATCCCATAGGCAATGGTTGATGGCGAAGACAACTTATCGCCCATAAGCTGTGTAACGCTGTGTACCGAGCGGTAAGGTCAAAGGATTAATCCTTTGACTGTAATTGCAGCTAACGCTAGTTAGGTAATAATCAATATAATTAATTTTCGTGCTCCATTACATGGGTATAAACACCTTGCTTTAGTTGCCTGATTTCGCACTTAAAGGTGAAGCTTTATACAGGGGCTTATTTAGTACCGCGGGGTTTATATTTAAGACCCGTCTGAGAACAAAATCGTGCACTTTTGATGATAGAAGAATAGCATTGGTACACGCTTAATATGGAACATAAAACCCAACTTCTTTCAAAACGGGACCCCAGCTAGATTTGAACTGTGGCGGCCTTGGTGACAATTTTTCAAAATGGCTGCCAATCACATTTTCAATGTCTCATATTTCGGTTAATAACACTGATTTTTGTGTCTATACCATGGTTTGAATGCCAGAGTATTCAAATATGACATAATTTTTAAATATATTCTGTCAGGTATTTTGTTTTCCAATATGGCCGCCAATTTGCATTAAAATTTACATTTTTCTTTAAACCTAGCTCAAAATGATATTGACTATTTTTGTATCTATACTTATGTTTTTAGGATCAAGAAATCCAAATATGACATACATTTTGAAACAGCTTGTGTCAATCTTTGTGTTTTTCAAAATGGCAGCCATTTTGAGTTAAAAGCAAGACCATTTGCTGAAGGGAAAAGTCAGTCTATTAACTTTTGAGATGTTATTTTGTTAAATAATTGCACTATTATATACTTAACAAGATCCCTGTAATTGGTAATTAAATGAAAATAGGCTACTCCTGGAAGCCGCCATTTTCAAATAAAGTGTGAACCACGCTGACGTAAACTTCTTGTATTGCAACACGGGTCTAAAATCGATCAAATAAGTTTCATTCAGATCCATCACACTTGCAGCGTTGTACATTTAAAGACTATAACTTCTTTCACCGGCATCTGCATCCCTTGGTACGTCTACAACAGATGATTGCATGATACGCTACTCGCTACACCAGTTGGTGGAAGAGTCGTCCATTTTAAAGAGTCATCCATTACACCTTGCACTGTGCATTGGACGTTTCGAATGTCTGCTGGATTTGACAACTCTGGTGTTTTGATAATTGTTTGACTCCATACATGACCTGCCACGCATCCTTTTCAAAATAGATGCTAGGCTAGTGTATCTTGTGTTAGTGGAATGTTTCCAATTTCCTTTTTGAGTGAATAACCTCTGCCTTTTACTATTAATGGCTACATTAACCGATGTTAATATGAACTACAGCAAGCTGAAAATGGCGTCTGTGAAAGACTGAAAATCGAACGATTTCGATCTTATTTAATAGAAATGTCTACAAATTGTAATATACTAATTTTCCCTCATTTAAATATTTTATTAGGAATTATTACAATGTAATTCTGAAGACTACAGTGGATGATGGCTCATTTCCAGCAGTCCCTCGATCAGTAGGCTGACAGGATTGTTAAGATGGACTCGGAACAGTAGTGGCATTGAATCCTTCTTCCACTATGGTCTCCAATGTTGGTACTATTTTTATGTGCGATATCATTGTAATTTAAAAGTTGTTTTAATACACAATTTCTGTTTGGTCTTTTGACCATAGAGGCTATTTTAATAAACCATAATACAATTTTACTTTACAAATGTTTTATGGACAGTAGGGTTGTTTTCTTGTAGTTCAATTCGATAGTTCGATTTCCTGTAGAGGTAGTGTCACGTTTGTACGTGGATTTGGATCCATACATTGTACCATTTTCTCCGAGAACTTCGGTTTCCTCGTACATCTAAAATCTGATTTATTTTCCGTTAATGTTGTAACAGCCTTAGAAATTCCACCACGCCCTAAGCACTTCGATAGATATGTCGCGCGTTATTAAATTGTAATATTAAGATTAGGCACAAATACTATACTTAGACTAATGGTTCAAACTCATTACTATATGGCGCCAATGAAATAGATCTTAAAAGGCTCCAGCGCTTGTAAAATAAAGCTGCGCGTTTGGTGTTCGCATGCGGTCGTGAGCAGAGTTCGTCACAACTTTTGATCACTCCTCAATGGTTGGCTGTTAAGGAACGTACCAGATACAAAACCCTTCGTTACGCGTATAAGTCTTTTCACGGACAGGTTCCATCAACCTTACTGATGGTCTAATTTGTATAATGTGTTGGAAAGTAATTCTAATTTTACAAGACGAAGGCTACGGTCTTCTGATGTTACACGTCTTGTTATTCCTCGTACATGCAGCGTAGATCTGTCGACAAATCATTCAACGTAATCGGTTCTAGGCTGTGGAAGAAGCTTTCTGTTGACATTAGAGAGGCACCTTCCACCAGTGTCTTTAAACGACTTCTGAAAACATACTTATTTCTTGATGTTTAAAGTTTTGTTAACTCTGGATTTGTTAGTTTTCCTTATTATGCTGTATGTCTTGTTGTATATTAATTTCGTATTTTAAGTTGTTGTAAGGCGATGTGTTCTCTGTAGAGCGCCATATAAATGCATTACTATTATTTTATTATTTCAGATGATATAAAAATGTCAACGTTTTTTTAGGTAACCCTGGGGAACGAGGCTGTGGATCACTTTATATCACTTTAATAGTATTGTCATAATTGGTTTAGTTGGCCTTGACAACATAGGTATAGACACAAAGAATCAGTATGATTATTTGTAACAAAGATATTTGGGTGTAAATTGGCGGCCATATTGGAATAAAATGGCTGCAAAGATATTATTAAAAAGTAATGGTATATTTGGCATCTTTGACCCTGAAAACATAAGAATATACACAAAAATCAAATTGATATCATTTTTTGTGTAAAACTATAACAAAAGTGTCAGTTTTAGTGTACATTGGCGCCATGTTGGAAAACAAAATGATTGACACGAGATCTTTAAAAAGTAGCGTCATATTTAGATTTCTTACCTAAAACAAGCATAGCCACAAAAATCAAGCTCGTGTCAGTATTATTAACCGAGATATGAGGCACCGAAACTAAAAATGGCGGTCATTTTGAAAAATGGCCATAATGGCCGCCACAAGTCAAACCCAGCTGGGGTCCCGTTTTGAAATCAATAGTTATAGTCTATATTAAGTGTATGCTAAGTGTTATATTTCTATCACAAAGTGCACGATTTTCTGCTTATCCTCTGGACTAATTATATACGATAATGATGTGTGGCTTTAGCAGACACGAAATAGAATAGGCAGAACTGGCAGACGGGCTGGCAGACAATCAGAATTTAGAGCCCATGCTCTTCAAACTACGCCAAACGAGGACTGTACTTGCAATTCGGTAATGTGTATAGTTATCATCAAGACCAAACCGAAGAGACCAATCGCTAATGAAATCGGTATATAAACAAACTTTGTAAACAGATGTCATATCCGCTTTACTTTGCGAAACGACACGAATGGTCTTAAGGTGCCTATTGTTTATGTCGTGTGTGCCCGAATAAAGCGTGTAAACCCTGGGTGCAGTGAGTCCGTTTTGTTTCGTTTCGGCGCAAAGTATAATAAGCCACGAACAGTCTATTATTCGTGTATACCCTGGTCAACAAAAATCCCCTCTAATATACCATGTTTAAATTTTAGTAGGCCAATTCACAACACCAGATAATAACCGAGTTAAACCGACTAAAGATTGTCATGCTTGAATGATTATGTAACATTCTGTAATAATCATCACGATGGAAGATTCTATCTTGCGGCCGCGGCCGATTTGCTGTTCACCATGTAGCGCCAAATGTCCCTGTCCGTCATTAAGTTGGGGATGTCAGATTGATATCCTGCCGAATGTCTCGAGCAATCACATCATTGTAGTTAAACGGGCGACGACCCATGTTTGGGCATGGTAACCTCCAACATGTGATGTCCGAGACTACTTGATCAATCGCACGATGACAATGACCGGCAAATAGTGCTCGGCGTTGGGCAACAGAAGATAAGATTGGAGGGATATCTCCATATATCTGTGCTTTGGTCATGTGCTCACACCAGGATATGTTTTGTACTCGCATAAGAAGCCTGGTGAAGATGCCATCCAGTCTATCATGTAGCTCTTTCTTCATGGTCCAGATCTCAGATCCATATAACAAGATACTCTCTACACAGGCTCTAAAGAACTTCAGCTTGGTTGAATTGGAGATACCAGATTGCCATAGGTTGTGTAATTTAATGTAGGCATTGTCCAAGCTTGTCCTTTGCGTAGCAGGAAGTCTTTCTTGCTGTCGGCAACATAGGATCCAGCTAGGTACTTGAAGTCCCTGACCTTTTTGAGTTGGATACCGTCTGTAGTGCAGAGAGGTTGATGATTATCTTCCTCATTGACGGTCATATATTCCGTTTTCTTGGCATTTAGATGTAGGCCGACTTTGTCTGCAGCATTCTCAAGTGATGTTAGTAGATCTTGTGCACCACATATCAGATCGGCTGTTAGAGGTAGATCATCTGCATAGTCAAGGTCTGTGAGATGCTGACTTTGGTGACGTCTAGAACGATTTGGGTTTGATGGTGAGTCCCGTGTCGTTCATGATGGCAAGACTCTGTCTGAAGATGTAATCAACCACGATTACAAAATATAGGGAGCAAGCCTATCTCCTTGGAGGATTCCAGTAGTTGTTAGGAACTCCTTTGTGACTTTTGTGGGTCCATCCATGGTCTGCACAAAACTAGATGGGTTATCATCATACATGATGGCAATTGCTTTGACAGTCTCATCTGGGACACCATAGTAAGAATATGCAGAATTACATCTCTGTTGACACTGTCAAAAGCCTGGGAAAAGTCTACAAACACAATTGAAGCTTTTCTCTGGGAAATTCTCAACTCTTCTATGATCCTTCTGAGGGCAAGTATCTGAGGTAGTGTTGATCTGCCTTTGCGAAAATCATTCTGGTTTCGTCTGAGAATGGGATCTATGTGAGAAGCGATTCTGTTGAGCAGCATTGAGTTGTAGATCTAAGAGGCCAGTGGTGACAGTGTGATTCCTCTGTAGTTTTGGGATTGTTGGAGGTCACCTTTCTTCGGTAGAGGAGGGTTTCTCATGTTGGTGTCGTTACAAAATTCTAACAGTTGAACATGGAATAGTGGATTCTTCCAGATTACAGCAGGAATGTTGTCGGGACCAGGCGGCTTGGTGTTGTTCAGTTTCTTCAGGCGGATCAGAAGCTAGGCTCCTCTATAGTGAAAGGTCCAGTCTTGATAGGAAGGGTGTCTGTTATCTGGTGATTGAAGAACTAAAGTGCTGAAACCATGTGTCGAGGCGCTCTTCAGTTGTTTCACCTTGGATTCTTATAGGTGGGATAGCTTTCTTATCAGTCAGCTCACTCAGTGCCTCCCAGGCAGCAGCATGCTTGTTTTCGAAATGTAGGGTGTGTGCGGGTAGTATAGGGGAGTGCTGGGCAACACGGGTGTGTATATGGTCGATTCTCATGAAAACAGTGCATTTTGGAGATAAGACACACCAAAAATGTCTTAAAATTGTATGTTTTATGTTTTAAACATTTAAGTATTCAATACCTATTATGGGAAAAAATAATTCTTACGTTTCTGCACAGTATGCACACAAACATTTTGTACAGCAAAAGAATAGGGTTTATTACGTTATCAATATTTTAAAGCAAAAAAATATGCCAACTGATGACATTATATCAGAGAGGTTGCTGGGAACAATTTCTATTGGTACGAAGTTAAGTTAAAGTTTGAGTAGCTTAATTGAACTCAAGAAATATGCTCCAATTTGTTTAGTTTATTACGTTATCCTTGATTATTGAATTATGCCTGAAAATTAGACCTCATAATAAACAAATATTAAGAAACATTTTGCTAATTCATTCTAAAGATAAATTTAATTGATACCATATCATTCCATTGCCAAATTATCGTTGATGATGTAAACTAAAACGCATTCAACACATAAACGATAACGTAATACACAATAACGTAGTAAACATTTTTGACCATTTTCACATCTCCCATTGACTAAGATGTATCTGATTGAAAGTTTATATAATTTTCGTGGTCGGAAAATGAGTGTCTATGCCACTCTTGATCAATATTTATATAGCTTGTTTGGTTGCTGAGAAATGTGGATAACGTAATACACTTCCTTAAAAAGGTCGCATTTTTTAAAAAGGTTCAACATTTCTTAGACTTTTTAATAGTCATTGTGAGCTGAAGAAAACACTATTTCCAACTGCCGCATTATGTTTACCTTGAAATAAGATGGACACTCAATATCTTAGTAGAAGTTTTACTTAGCAACTGCTTTATGAAGGATAACGTAATAAACAAGGTTTTCACAGACATAATGTTTGTATTTTCACAAATATAAAAATAAATTGAGAATACAAGGGAAAACATCATTACATAATTTCTACACATGTTTGGCAACAAGAAGCATTGTTATTCGGAAGAATTCAAACTGCTATAAGCATTTTTTCAATTTTTTTAAAATAATTTTGATGTTGTGTTTCGGACATCAATTTTCTCTTTTTTCGATGATTGAAGGCAAATATCTCATAGAAAAGAAAATGGAAAGCATGGCTAACTATATGTGCCCAAATGCAGCTCAACGGCTTCTATCAAAATAATACCGTTTTGTTCCAATAAGACATTGTAGACACAAAATATCTGGAAAATTGGAAATGCACTGTTTTCATGAAAATTGACCTAAAGGGGGTGTATATTAGTGGTTGTGTGGGTTGATACATGGTTGTGATTTAATAAGCATATTGCATAGCTACAACAGTTTTGTGAACTGAATATAGGGAATATTTCATTACGGAATTAGCTTACAGAATTAACTATTTCTTATTTCAAGTAAAGTGGCGAAAGTGGATTAAAATCCCAGTTTTTTGTAGCTTATGCTTTATACTTACTATTTAGGTATCATACCTGTGTCTTTGTGTTTAACGGAAGCCATCCTTGTTTGATCACGGAATGAAGGAAGTCATCCGTGTATAATCACGCAAATACATGGATGGTATCGATACCTAAACGGCTTGTAACACGTTAACAGATCATCAATATGAGAGGGCACTATAGAACAATACCGTTTGCTGCATGCAGATGATGGCGGTCAAGAAATCCCTAATTTAAAATGTCATCATTGGTTTCACACGTAGAAACAAACATTTTGTCGAAAACTTCTGAATTTTAAAATAAAAATATCAAGCAATATTTTCGTATTTCAAAATCGTTGGAGTTGGCAAGTCAACTCTACTATAAGCCTTACAGTGGTGTTTTTTTTTACAAATTCATAAAAGAAGGGCAAAAAAGTAAAAATTGTGTCTCACGTACATTTGGCCAAAAAAGCTACATGCTATGTTTTTTTTATAGAAAATTAGCTATGCAAAATGCAGAAATTCTTTTTTTTTACTGTTTTTCTGCCGCTTCGCGACCAATTTTAATTTTTTTTTTCTGACAATTGAAAAAATATTGGGCTCATCGCAGACGTAGGGTTATACGGCAAAACTGACTCTAAATACTTATGGGTGCGGGTCTGTGAAGCAGACTTTTAACTTTTTTGTCTAAGGCGTTTGATACAATAGATCATAACATTTTACTTTATGAATTGGAACATTATGGCTTTAGAGGAGTTGCATTGGAATGGTTTAAATAATATATTTTAAATAGAAAGCAATTTGTATTTTATAATTCATGTAAATCTTATCTAAAAGACATAAAATGTGGTGTGCCCCAAGGTTCAATATTAGGCCCTCTATTGTTTATATTATATATCAATGATATTATAAATACATCATCCATACTGGAATTTATACTTTTTACAGATGACACTACTATTTTGTACTCAAATAACAAAATCGAAAGTAAGGTTGATTTAATAAACAGGGAGCTCCAAGAAGTTACAAATTGGTTCAAAGCGAACAAACTATCAGTAAATGCTAGTAAAACGAATTTTATGATTATGGGTACCCACCAAAACACTGCCAAATATGAAAATAATATTACAATTACACTCGATGGTACACATCTTACCAGGGTAGATAAAACTAAATTCCTAGGCGTCATAATTGACGAGAATTTAACGTGGAAGGAACATATTCGTGCTATCTCAAAAACTATATCTAGAAATGTTGGTATGCTGAACAAACTTAAACACTTTATACCAAAACGTATTTTGCGTTCCTTGTACTGCACACTTATCTTACCGTATTTCAATTATGGAATATTGGTTTGGGGTAATTCGTGTAAGACATACCTGGATAAAGTGTTTAAACTACAAAAACGGGCAGTCCGAAATATTTGTAATGTTCACTTCAGAAGTCATACTAAGCCATTATTTGGAGAACTCAATATTCTAAACTTATATGAAATTTTCAAATTAGAACTGGGAATATTTATAGATAAATATTCAACTAATAACCTTCCACCTATTTTCAATGATTATTTCAATATAAGATGCAATGTTCATGACTATGAAACGAGACATGCAAAGAATTATGACCTGCATAAAAATAAAACTATTTTTGCTTCTAAAGGAGTCAGATCATGTGGACCAAATCTTTGGAACTCAATCCCAGATAATCTCAAAAACGTTACAAATTTAAAAGAATTCAGAAAAAATATAAATATGCTATCATTCATCAGCAAATTTATCTATAAATATTTCCATTGGAGTTTGCTGTTTGTGTTCCCTTTGTTTGATTGCATTATATAATTTCTTTTATTTTATGTTTAAATGTTATTATAGGAACAAGTTAAGTTTTTCATTTGGGGGTGACCGCTTCTGGCCTTCCTTGGCCTTTTGGTCATCTCCTCCACATCATTGTTTTAATATACTATGTGTTAATGTTATATATATTTTTGTTAATGTTGT
>JAMKCH010009820.1:0-45049 GCA_023653785.1 Ophioderma brevispina | reverse complement strand
AATCAATTCTTATCCTTGTTTTAGCCTTATTATATGAAAATATGTAGTTTTGTGAACAGATGGTGAAAAAAGAAAGACACGGTGAAAAAATAACCAAACAATGAGTATTTCCCTAAAATGATGCAAACCGTACTTTGCCAGGCTAGCATTAGCAGACGAAACCATGGATGCATGTTTTATTCCTATGCGACATAAAATGTTTAAGACTGAGTGTATCTGGTTGGTCAATAATACTCTCAAATTTCAAGTCCGTTGCTGCTGGTGTTAGAGTTATTGTTCAGTCATCTTCGACATTGCGCAACATTATTTGCGGCTGATTGTCCTATTCGTTGACGATCATATCTATCTCCTTGGACTTCTTGGTGTCTTGCCATGACTCCAGATTTTTTTCTATGTCTCTTGATTGCAATCTTACTGGGAACCCTACATTGACGAAAAACGTCTATACCCATTCACGATGAACGATGGTCCTTTACACCAAGAGTTCAGTAGATATGCCCTTGTAGGAGTTATGTACCAATACCATTATGGGAAGTGCGTAACCAAATTTCATATTGCCATGATGATGGAGAGGGTGAGGGGATATAGGTCACTAATTCTCAGAACAAATTAAGGTGAATGTATTTCAGGTGCGTTTTAGGCATTACATGCGAACAAATTATTAAATGTAGGAGTAGTGTGTGCCCAAATCCATAAGAATTACATGTACAGGTTTCTCTGCATTGGTAACCGTGGACAAAGTATGTTTGGATCATTTTTAGAAATAGTCATTGTTTGGTTATTTTTTACACCCGTTTTCGTATGTTTTCACCATATGTTCAAAAGAGTCTAGTATTTCATAAATAAGCTAAAACAAGAAAGAATTGATTAGGTAAGACAAAATGGCCGTTTGGAGGGAACGTTCTTTCTGAGACACCTGTATAGCCTTATAGAAGTACATTGAACAAAATGTGTATACATTACAGAACAAATATTCCTAATTATTTAGGGACTGAAACGGTTCACCTCTGCGTTCTACTGGGAAACGACACTGTCGTAAAACTAATATTTCTACACTATCGAGTCTCGTCTAAACATATTCCCGATGTCCATGACGTCTCAGTTGACCCAATGACCTGTGTACAATGGAATACCGCAGAAATTGGCACTTCTTGAACTAGATCGAGTGTTTGCATTTTATATATCGAATTTCACAAAACCAAATGTGGAACGATGGATAAACCAGAAGAAAATTAGTTTAGAATCAAACACGAGCGTCGATGTGACCAACTTATGTTTTTTTGTATCTACATACGTGCTTGGTTTCCTTAGTATTTTCATTGTATGAAAAATATCAATTAATCTAAATTTTTGGGTCATTAAAGTCACATATCCTCTTAAACCTGTTATTTAGCATATTCGATGAACTTCATCTGTTTCCGCCCTATTCGAAGGGTCCATTTTTACTAAATTAGCACAGAGCAAACAGAAACTTTTTTTGTTGTAAATTCCATTGTCCCCACCAACAAATGCAACTCCATAAAATCAAATTTTTACAAATCTAACAAGCCTAGTAATAGATAGAGTAATAATACCAACACCACGGTAATTGGTGTAATATCGCTTTGATTATCTACAGTAAAAATACAATAATGAGATACAATTAACTATCATGAACATGGAAATAGGTACTCATATAGTTTAAGAAAAAAAATCTAAATGGGTAAAATATGCTAAAGGCTAAAGATATTGTTCAGCAAACAACAGTTACAATATAATTTTTAACAAAATAGTGCCTCGAATTTCTTTCTCAGCATACATTCGCTATGTACACACGGGTTTTGGTGTAAAACGATAATAACCAATAAACTGCGTGTCTTTATTCAACGTCTGTGGCTGTCTTTGAAATGTCATATACGGTTTCACGTCAACCTCATCATAAATACCTTCTGCTTTACCGCCGACGTTCTGAGTCGCATTAGTTTCTTTCCTAGAAGAATACAAACGATTGTATTTAATGAAAAGTATAACACCCGCAATGCAGAAAAACAACGCTATAACACCAGCAATAGCAGAAGCTATCATCCACTGAAACACCGGAGAAGAGAACGAAGAACATAAGTCTTTGCAGGCCACATTCGACGGGACTTGGTCGACAGTACCGTTGCGCCTATGGTTACCTGCTGGCGTCTTCGTCGTTGATGGATGCATCGGTGGTCGGTCAGCATAGTCCACACCATCTGTGTTTACCACAATAGGTCCAACGATACATGTCCGTTGAATTCCTGGAAAAGCAGGACTCGTTATCTTGCAAAGAAAAACCGCTCCTGTATCAGTGGCTGAGAGTGCAACATGAAGGACTGAATATGTCATTTCACCGACCGATGTTTTTGTTGACTCTGAAACTGTACCGTCGCGTGTACGAATCCATTGAATTTCTACTTTAGGTGATCCTGTTTCAGTTGTGCAGTTCAGTTTTGATAGAGCACCTGCCTTAACAGTCAAAGGACCGTTCGGACTGCAAAGTGGATATGGTTCTTCAGGATAATAATGTACCTGGATGTTTACCTTATCACCACTAATTTCGCTAGTACCTCTTAGCACTTTACATTCATAATCACCTTGGTCACCTCTGACGACTCCCGCAACAGATAAGAAATAACTCATAGATCCATCAAGCATAGTTCTAACAGCCAAGAAAACGCGTTCTTCAATGGAGGGAAGAACGTCCTCATTGACGGAGATTAGTTCGCTGTGAGTGTCCAATGTTCTGAATAAAGAAACACGGTCTCCCTTTTGTAAATTCCATATATGACAATGAACTGAAAGAATTGTGTTCACGTTAACGGGGTTCATGGGTGCCATGGCGGACACTCGTGTCGTTGCAGCAGTTACGGCGTATGAAGCGATAGCGCACAGTACTGTCACGTACCAGAACAACCTCATCTCTGCATCTAAAGTGACTGTGGTCATCCTTAACGACTGAAGTAGATGTCCTTAAAGTCCAGTCAACTAAGAAGCGTTGGTGTTGCTGAAAAGACGTTTACATCGGTAAATATAGCCTGCAAATTCATCCCAAAGTATAATAAGGAATACTGTTGAACTGACCGTAGATGCAAACTTCGAGTTAACAAAAAAGGCCGCGAGACAGGTTTTGTCTCATTCAAATATTAGAAATCTAATTCGTTGGCTTCTATTCCATGTACGGTCACGCAATTCTAAAGATGTGATGATACGAAGAAGAAGCCTCACTGGCAAATAAAGCCCGTGTCAGGTCGAATTGGACTTGTTCTTTTATCTGCATATCAGTTTCCACAAAAGGCCTGCCTTATTGGCTTGGAAATTTAATATCACGGGATGTCAACCCAAGCCGGTATATGAACTCTGATGGTTATCGAAAAAGGATGCCGTCGCGATGCAATTCAACAAAAGGCGGAATTTGATTAGTTTGGACAGCGGAGTTTCATAACAACAAGCAGCTCTGATGAGGTCTTTTTGCTACCATCGCTCGGCTTATTATGATTATTTTAGTGATTATTGTCGGAAACCTCGTATATGCTTTATTATTCATAATGAAGTTGGAATACATGAATGATGAAATGCGACTCACAAGTAGATTATGAGGCGTTGAATAAGTCAAATGATAGTATTAAATTTTCAAAGCCAAATTATACGCCGACTCAACTGCGTTTAGAGTTAATTACCCTTCTTACGACACAGTGGATGATAAAAAGGATAACACGCACTCAATTGCTGATATATATGCTTTGACAGTCTTTAATTTACAATAAGATAATGATTTTATTCACACTTAAAGATGATTTTTATTGAACAAAAAAGCAGAGCAGATTATGTAAACACGATTAAATTCCTATTACTGCTATTCATTTTTTTCAACAAACCTATTTTTAAAAGTTCTTGAAAGAATAATGAAGTGATAATATTTTGGGTTCAGTCATTTTAAATGTCACGATTATCCTGCTAAACTGTTATTTAGAATCTCGATGAACTTCATCTGTTTGCAGCCCATATTCGAACGGTGTCCATTTTAACTAAATAGAACAGAAAAAAAGAAAAGGAAATCAAAACACCCCACCAACAAATGCCACTCCAAAAATCAAAACAAAAAAGACACGCCTAGTAATAGATAGTTAGAGAATAATGAGCCAAAACACGGAAGTGGTGTAAATCGTTTGATCATCTACAGTATAAAATACAATAATGAGATACAATTAACTATCTGAACATGGGAAATTAGTGATAATCTCATATAGTTTAAGAAAAAATCTAAAATGGGTAAATATGCTAAAGGTATAACGATTATTAGTTCAGCAAAACAACAGTTACACTATAATATTTTAACAAAAATAGTGCCTCGGAATTCTGTCTTCAGCATACATTCGCTATGTACACAGGGTTTTGGTGTTTTAAACGATACTAACAATAAAACTGCGTGTCTTTATTTCAACGTCTGTGGCTTGTCTTTGAAATGTTCATATACGTGTTTCAACGTCAACCTCATAATAATACCTTTGCTTTACCTCGACCGTCGAGTCGCATTAGATTTCTTTCCTAGAAGACTACAAAACGATGTATTTAATGAAAAGTAATTACACCGCATGGCGAAAAAAACAACGGCTGAATATAACACCGACAATAGCAGAAGCTACATCACTGAAACCCGGAAGAAGAAACGAAGAACATAAGTTCTTTGCAAGCCATATTCGAGGGATTGGTCGACAGTACCGTTGCGCCTATGGTACCTGTGGTGTCTCGTCGTGCTGGATGCCACGGTGGTCGGTCAGCATAGTAAACCACCATCTGTTGTTACCACAATAGGTCAACGATGACATGTCCGTTGAATTCCTGGAAAAGAGGACTCGTTATCTTGCAAAGAAAAACCGCTCCTGTATCGTGGCTGAGAGTGCAAACATGAGGACTGAATAGTCATTTCACCGAACCGATTGTTTTGTGACTCTGAAAATTGTACCGTCGAGTGTACGAATCCAGTGAATTTACTTTAGGATGATCCTGTTTCAGTTGTCCAGTTCCCAGTTTTTGATAGAGAACCTGCCTTAACAGTCAAAAGGGACCGTTCGGACTGCAAAGTGGATATGGTTCTTCAGGAAATAATGTACTGGATGTTGACCTTATCACCAATAATTCGCTAGTACTCTTAGAACTTTACATCATAATCACATTGGTCACCTCGGACGACTCCAGCCACAGATAAGAAAGACTCATGATCCATCAAGCAGTAGTTCTAACAGCCAAGAGAAAACGAGTTCTTCAATGGCGCGGAAGACGTCTCATTGACGGAGAGATAGTTCGCTGTGAGTGTCCAATGTTCTGAATAAAAGAAACAACGGTCTCCCTTTGGCAATTCCATATATGGACAATGAACTGAAAGGGAATTGTGTTAACGTTAACGGGGTCATGGGTGCCAATGGCGGACACTCGGTCGTGCAGCAGTTACGGAGTATTGAATGAAGCGATTAGCGCACAGTACGTCACGTACCAGAACAACATCATCTCTGCATCTAAGCATGACTGTGGTCATCACTTAACGACTCCTGAAGTAGATGTCTATTAAAGTTCCAGTCAACTAAGAGCGTTGGTGGTGCATGTGGAAAAGACGTTTACATCGGTAAATATAGCCTAGCAAATTCCACCCAAAGTATAATAAGGAATACTGTTGAACTGACCGTAGATGCAAACTTCGAGTTAACAAAAAAGGCCGCGAGACAGGTTTTGTCTCATTCAAATATAAGAAATCTAATTCGTTGGCTTCTATTCACTGTACGGTCACGGCAATTCTAAAGAGTGATGGATACGAAGAAGGAAGCCTCAACTGGCACAAAAGCCAGTGTCAGGTCGAATTGGACTTGTTCTTTTATCTGCATATCAGTTTCCACAAAAGGCCTGCCTTATTGGCTTGGAAATTTAATATCACGGCGATTGTCAACCCAAGCGGTATATGAACTTGCATGGTTATCGAAAAAGGATGCCGTCGCGATGCAATTCAAAAAAGGCGGAATTGATTAGTTTGGACAGCGGAGTTTAATAACAACAAGCAGCTCTGATGAGGTCTTTTTGCTACAATAGCTCGCGATATTTGATTATTTTCGTGTATTGTCGGAAACCTCGTATTATGCTTAACTATATTCATAATGAAAGTTGGAATACATGAATGATTGAATGCGACTCCAAGTAGATATGAGGCGTTGAATAAGTCAAATGATAGTATTAATGTTCAAAGCCAAATTATACGAAGACCCTCCTTCAACTGCGTTTAGAGTTAATTACCCTTCTTACGACACAGGGATGATTAAAAAGGATAACATAGCATCTCAATGGTGATATATGTGCTTTGACAGTCTTTAATTTACAATAAGATAATGATTTTATTCACACTTAAAGATGAATTTTTTTTGAACAAAAAAGCAGAGCAGATTATGTAAACACGATTAAAGATTCCTATTACTGCTATTCATTTTTCAACAAACATATTTTATAAAAAGTTTTGAACAGAATAATGAAGTGATATATATTGGCTTGAGTTCAATTTCGTTACGATCATGATTTAAAGGCGTAGGTTAGTGCAATCAATTGTTAAACGGCGGCATTTGAGATGACAAATACGTGAAATAGGACGCAAAATATACCCAACGTAACTTATTTAATCTATTAAGTGAATATATATGAAGTATAAAGGAAAATTGGCAAAAATAACAAGTTTCGTATTCTGAATGAGAACCGAGGTTCAAAACTATTGACGTATAGTTTTCATCGTACATAATGCTAAAATATTGGAATAAACTTCTTTGCAATTCATCATCAAATATTCGGTGGATTATTTTTTTTTTAAAAAAAACGGAAATGTAACGTCAGCACTTCCTTCTCGCCATGAGATTTGTGACATATTTTATGTTGTTTGGGTTGAACAAACTCTGAGCTTAAAGATGGCGATTAAAAAAGAAGGTGTGGCATATGCAGGAGGGATTGACACATATTTACTGTGGCAAAACTGATGAGTGATGGCCCATCGAGACATTGGTTCGATGACGTTTCTTTTTATCGTACTCTCTATATGCTTTCTCGTCCGTTCTTTTGCCTGCCCTCGATTTCGGTAAGTCTGTATATGTCGTTTACTGTATATTAATTGTGTCTCTATCGATCTTTCTGTCTGTGCGGCCTGGATTCAGCTTTATAGTTCTCTGTTCAGTAGACTGTCACCACCGTCTCGGCCTGTCTATGATTCAGGGCCACAGTAGGTTCCAGATTAACATAAAAAAACTGATTTATTTATTATTTGGAATGGCACTCACGAACACGGAGAATTCCCAATGGATTGTACAAACAAATAAAAAAAAAATACAATCCTAAAAAAAAAATCAGGATGGGCCCTCCCTGCACCCTTGGGCAACGGTCCTTTTAATACTGCGCTGCCACATTTTTTGACCGCAATGGCCGCCCATACGCACTCATACGAACCAGCTTGTCCATAGATTTAACAAAATTCATGTGGATTGGTGTAATAGGATAGTGGGATTGGTTGACTCAGAGAGATTGTAGTCTCATACCAGTCGTTTATACCACAGACCCTGAGAGGGTCTAGGTCTCAGGCCCTCTCCTCCTTACAGATAAAGACAGGTATTAAGTATTTATGTTGGCCTATTGTGGCCTAGAAGAAGTAAAAAAAAGATATTTATAATAATAATAATAACATTCTATAATACATAGTTGTATTAAATGATTAGGCATATCATGAAATATTTCACAGATGTTATGTCTATTGACTTTTCATATAACTTTAAACAACACCAAAAACACCTTATTTCGGTTGTTATCGAATATCATACATTGTGTGACGGTTTACAAATGTATACTTAACCAGTATTTGTTGATTTTGTAAACGAGTATTTTTATCTCTTGACCATGCCTGGAAAAGCTACATTCGTTTGTTTGAGTATTTCTATTATCGTATTCACCTCGTAAAAAGAAGGTATTCAAGAATGGTTGCATTCATTAGACGTTGAAAGTATAAATTTGTACACGTTCATTAGTGTACAGAAAGGCATAGGTCTGAAGCTTTAATAAATATGATCGAAAGAAAAGAGAAATAGAAGAGTCATAACAAATATTAAAAGAAACACGTTTCACTCTAAAGTGTTGTAAAATACGTCTTCGTATTTTATAACCGTCTTTGTATTTATAGCGATCTACGTACATTAACTCAAATTAATTTTTTTTCCTTTTCCTTTTACTTCATTGTGAACCAAAGTTGGAGAGAGGGGAAAGAAAACATACAGATATTATTTAACCCACTCCCACCACTTAAAAGCTAAAAATACATATGATGACCATTTTTTTTTTTTTTAAATATAATGAATTTTAGCAACCCTGGTACCGGGATTACTAAAAAACACTTCATTAACGTAACATAATAATGATCAGAACAATACTTTAGAGATTCTATGGAATTCTATTCAAACATTTCTAAGAATAATATGTGTGAATTGTTTTAGTTTGTTATGTATGTCTTGGTTATGTCTGTCTGTGACCCGTATTCTGACTTGAGGTATACTAATTGTGTAACTCCATTACTTATATTTTGCTTGATTCCGTCATGGCTTGTGGTCTAATTTTGACAACTTGTGTGTCTAATTGTTTAACAGAGAGGAAAAGTCACCAACAAGGTATGATAGCAATTAGGTAACTTGTCGCCTTGTCTATATGTTCTGTATGGGTGCGGCTGATTGAATGACTGTGTCACTGCGCTCTGCCTCTGTTTTCTTTATAATCTGAAGAGCCGGTGGTTATGAAAATCCCATATGTCAATTTATTATTATTTAGAAACCCGGTACCAACCTAAAATTATCTATTAAAGCATGACATGAAAAGACGATTTGTATTGAAACAGACAGCTTAAAGGGACAATGAGAGCATTTATCAAATAACAGGTGTCCCTAAAAATATGAAATTTAGGAATTCTGCACTGGTTGTGGTAAGACATTTCTATAAAAAAATACCCATCTGAGACGATTAGCGTGAGAACTGATTTCTTGGTACAAAAATGTGAAAATTCTAATTTCCTAAAGGAGCAAATAGGAAAAAGTCAGGGTATGTTTTATATTGAAATATAAGCATGACAATTTGCCTTTGTGTTCTATTTTAAGTGTTTCGGTTAGCTAAATAAAGGGTAGGTAGTCTCCGGGGGTAGTCTATTGAGTGTCTAAAATTATATGAACATCAGCTACATAAACACAGAAATATGGTATGACTTGAAATCTCGCGTTGCATCTTTAATTAGTTCATGATTAAGTAATACACTTCCGTCGCATAGCCTCATTCGTGCCTTCTTGCAGGGACGTAGAAAACATCAGAAGTGTTTGGATACTGGATTGTTTTGAGTGCCATTTTATCGCTATTTTAAGAAAATCAACAGTAGTGACAATTGATAGTATAGTTAAAACCCGGTTGTTCTAAACAATACGGACAATACCTATTGTTGGGTGCCGTATCACAAGGCATAACACGAGGCTATATGACTCCTGTGATACAGCACCCAACCTTAGGTATTTTCCGTATTGCGTAGAAGAATAGAAAACAGGGATCAACGAAATTTTTATTTAGGGGAGCCGTGCGGTATTAGAAAGTGGTACGGTAAGCCTAAAGTACATTAGGATTGTAGTTTAGATATGTTTTTTTTTAACTGGATTAGAAAAGTGTATTTATATTCCTCCATTTTTCTGATTAAAGATATTAATTTGATTTCAATTGTATGTGATTAAAAGATGTCCACGGGTATGAAAAATAACTTTGTTTATGCTTAAAAAGAGAGCAGGGGATTCCCAAGTGCTACATTGGAGCTCACACCTGTTATTACAAAGAGCACAATACGGGGAAATGGGAATTCCCCAAGTTGTAAACTTAGAAACTGAGTCGACTTGTTTTATGCTTTAAGATCAAAACATATACATGATCTGGTGATTCCCCATGATGTGAATTTTGTTGAAACTGATTTGGACAGTAGGTTATGTAGGTTATGATAGGTTAGTTTATGATGATGATGATTGTAATGATTATTGTTAGAAAGGGGGATCTAGATGTGAGAAAGTTAAATACTTGTTGACTGAAAAGGACTCAGGGGCCAGCAGTAGGAACAAGGAAGCTATACATTATAGCTAGTTTATCTAACAATAATGGTTTAGATTAGAGCCTTTACAATATTGCCAGGACTTTATATAACTTGGATGCCAACCGGAGCTGATAGCTAAAGTGTCTGCTGTCGTCATTTAAGACGAGCTTCAGTTTTGGAATCAAAAAAGGATTCCAGTTTGTGTTTTTTGGTCCTATATGAGGACAAAAGCGACAGACTGATGGTGGGAGAATACCTGGATTGTTATTGCCAGAAATATGTTAGTGTCGTCGTGGGAAAACACTGTCGTCTTGAACTTGCTGGACAAATTATCTTCAAGACACAGAAGATCGCATTGAATGTTACCAGGGATATTTATGTGAACTTATGCGCTGTCCTTTTGGAGTCTTCGCTGTGAGGACATATCATATTGAACTGCAACGCTTTCAACACAGGACACTAATGAAAACTCTTTTCTTAACTAATTGTGTGTAATATAATATATGTAATTTTGTTTTTGGACATACCAAATTCTTGAACCCAAACAGATTTTAAAAATCATTTAAATCTTTGTTATATTATACTTTCAGATTACTTGTGCACAAGGTCATTTATTGTGTTTGAAAGGTATTTCTGATCTTTGCCGCCCACGAGACGTCATCACAAGAGCCAAAGTAGGACAAGGCCAAGACCTTTCAAGATAAAGCAAAGTTAAAGAGTACAGGCCTAAAACTTGTCATCTTGCCTTCTAAAACTCAAGAAAGACAGTCCTACACAGGTGGCCAATGAATTCAGTTTTCATGGTAGTCTAGAGAGGAACGATATAATTCTAACAAAAATAGCTAATGTAGACTCGGACGAAAGAAATTAAAGCACATTTGAGGGATTGTCAGCAGCAGCAGTCCAGAAGCTATGTGTTGATAAAAAGGGCCTTATTACATTGTGCTCTCAGACTGGCAAGGACCAGAACATATCTCTTCCACAGACGCACAAGATTATTACATATTCTTTAGAATTTAAGTACGGACCTACTAGGTGTGCTCATCGCGCAATAACGGGCAATTTTACGTGGAAGCCTGCATTTCTACCACGCAATAAGGAAATAACAATAAGGACTGGTTGACCAAGAGATTCAAACATTCATGGCTGCTAATTTATTAAATAATAGTAATACAAATATATTCTTACATGAGGCGTACTTAAGGTTTTTGTCTGGCTTCTCTCAATTTTGAAGCTAGAAATTGCGCCTTTTAAAAATTAATTTATTTGAGAATGAGAGATAGAAAAATCTTATTATTTATACAAAGATGTAAATATATCCATAAACGTCTCTTACCTGCATTTAAAGCCACTATCAGCGATTTCTTCTAAATGTACACAAATCGGCCCCCTATTTTTCATCAAAGCCATTTTTTTGGCACTGTTCTATTGGAAATGTTTGTAGTAAAGACCTCTGCAAATGGCTAAACTAAACGCCGTATTTGTCAAGAAATGACATTCGTTTATGCAGTGTTCACTAAAAGAAGTCGGGATTTCGACTTTTATTAGTAAACAAAAACCGTCGTAAATGGCATCTTCAGGCTGCTTTAAAATGTTTTTTAGTGTCTGTGTTTCAAAAGACGGTAATATAAGGCTGTGTGATATGACCGAAAACTAGCACATTAAGACACAAAATGGGCATTTGAGTTTGGAAAAACAATGGCGATAGTGGCTTAAAAGCAATTTTGAAAAATAAATCGCGGACGCGAACCGTGCCGTGGAGTAGTGGGATCTATAACCAAAAGAAGAACGCGCTTTTTTTTGCGGTGTGTTGATCGTCAAATTTTCCGCAGGGACGTTAGCGTAAGCGAAATACAAATATAACTGTGTTGTGCTTGATTATTAAATCAGTTAGCAATAATTCTAAATTTCTGGTACCAGCACCAGCCTTTTTAAAAATTGAATTCAACTTTTAATATTTTTGAATAAGGAGTAACTTTAATATACTATTACTCGCTTTAATGCATATCACACTCTATGCCTTCTTTTGAAAAATAAATACGTCTACGTCATTTCCAAAATAGATTAAATTTCTTGAGTACTTTATTTTTAAGTAATTTAAAAAAAAAATTATTGCTTTTATGACGGTTTCTTCCAAAAAACACCCCCCACCCGCCCACAAGTTTCACAACCAGCCGGACCCCAACGCCGCCCAACCCTACCACATCACCGCCAAGGAAACCCACAAACAACAAACTCTCTTTTTAGGAATGTGGTTTTCTAACGATGCCTCCGCTAGTTTTCTCAAGGTGGGGCGCTCAGTTCGCCCACCTCGTGCCCTCACGTTGTCATCAAATGAGATTTTGGTTATCACAAGAATAGCCATTATTGTCATTACCCAAGTGAAATCTAAGGCCCAGGAAGTGTTTCCTTTTTATGTTAGAAACAAAGTCTCCAACATGTGGTCAACCACATTTTTATGACACTATGTCCTACTGCACAATTAAAGTGCCACAATATTTGCGCCTACTGGCCAATTTAGTGCAACAGCTTATATTTTACTTAAAATTCAAGCGGTTGGATTGATTTTTCTCAATATCAGATGTTTTGGGTATGTTTCCTTCCATTTGAGGGAGAAAAATAAATATGAAAACATCGGACTATGATCGGGGTCACACTTCTTTAAAAACAGGCGATCAACATTTCTTCTGATCAAAGACACAAACCCTTAAGTTAATCGCAAACAAATGCATGTGTACAGATTTAATCTTATTGTTATGTATAAGTGGCCAGATATAACATAGGGAGGAAGGTAAAAAAGAGCATGCAATCATAATTTACTTGCAAACCTATTTGATCGCTTTTCGCTTTCACTCATTTCTTCATCTATCTTCCCTTTTTCCTCTTCGATTCACTTTCTCTGGGTCTCTCTTTAATTTTGTCTTATAATCCTATTGTCATATCTCTCTGTCTGCTACCACGGTCTTTCTTGCCCTTATGGATCTGTGTATTTTACTGGCTCTTCTACATTCTATTTGTACTCTCTATGTCGGTTTCTACAAACCCTTGTCCCTGTCTGTAATTGACGCATTTTATATAGCAATTGTCTCTTTGTCTTGCAGATGTACTGTGTTCCGCAGTTCTTTGCTGTTTTTGTCTGTCTGCCTGTGTATGCGCCCTTCTTTTACTTTCTGTTCTCCTCTCTCTTTTTCCATATTCTAAGCACTGCAAGCGTTGTACATTATCAACATTGTATAGAAACCTAGCTCCCACCCACAACTAATATAAGGACAAACTGAAATAACACAAATGATCAAATTTTAAACACGATGGAATGGGAAAGACGAACTGCATCGAAAAAGTCAAATAAATTTTCAATCCAACTAATAATGCGTCGCCGAGTATTCTTGATACTTGCCTCTGTTGCGGACTTAAAAGCATTTAAAGATTAATTAACCAAACGATACATAAATAATTTGTAATGGGTTGTATGTATGAGTGAAGGAAAAAGACAGGGAAGAACGTGAATGAAAATCTTGAGATATATTTTTGACGTAAGTTTATTCATTTGATAATTTTAACATAGTGACAAAATATCTCGTTTCCTTATTTTTTTTATCTCAACTGTTTTCAATAAATAATTAAACGTGCTTCATAAGAAAATTTGGCTGGTCAGGGATTAAGTCGTAAGGGAAGCTCTTCTCCTTATGCGGCGAATCCATTAGCTCTCGACAGATCTTAATTTGTGCATCTAAAAAAAAATGATCAGTAAGGACGGAATGACCATTTGGGCCTCTTTTTCGTAGGTTTATCTACATATATTCCCCCCCTATAACATTGAGAACATTAACTGATGTGACGGGTACGAGCGACGAAATGTCTGTACATTACAGTAGCATACGTAGAAAAAACTCCCCCAATGAGGCGATTAAAAGTCGTATTGTTTAACCGTGAATGATTGTGTTTTTCACATTGGCATATTCACATTTGAATTAGGACAATCTTAAGTACAGCGTGGTCGGTATCAGCATAAATCAGCAAATATCACGAATATACAATATATTTTAGTTCCAATTAAAACAACATTTACGATACATTTATTTATTTTTAGTAGGTTATACCAAAATGCGATAATATATGCTCTTCATTTAAAAAAAAAATGCCTTTATAAATAAGGGACATGCTATTAGATGACTATCGAGAAAACATGATAAAATAGTCAAATATACACTAAGAGGCAATATAACGAATGCTGAAATCATAATGAACTTTGATATAGGTAATGAGTTCTTAACATGAATAATTTTTCAATATCAAGAATACACGCTCTTGTGTTCTCTTTTTTTTCGTTTCTTTTTTTTTGACAGTGCGATACGATATCACACTTGTAAAATAAAAAACATCCTTTTTTTATTTAAAATTTACATACGTATCAAAAGAGAAAACAAAATGATAAGAAACAAATAAATAACAACAAAAACAATGGCACCAACTTCTATTATACGCAGTGTGGACACGAGCATACGCACATGTGTGATCAATCGGGTGGAGGATAATAATACCGTTTTTAATTATTTAATTTTTCACGGCCCTCCTGATATTATAATATTCTTAATGTGAAGGAGGTTTCAACGATTGTCTATTAACCTATCCCTCCAGCCAATATTCGCTTCATCGACCTGACGTCAAGCCGTCACTGGTGCGGAACATATGATAGTGTACACTCACTTTGCATAAACATTTTTGTTAAGGTTAACTAAGTAACTTCTAGCCATAAGCTGCTTAAGTCTGCTCTGAGATGTGCTAAGAAGGCACAAGATTTTCACATCAATACTTTTAATGTCGTGCTTAATGTGTTCAGTAGATTTGTCTATCCATATTTTATAGCCATAGGACAATGGATTCTAGCCAATGAAATTGGCTGGCTCAACCCAAGGGGCAGGGTCGGAGGCGAAAAACGGCATAGAGTTCAGTTGGAGCATTATATATGAGATCACCGCCGGAATAGGTGCTGTGGTTCATAAGAAGGACTTCATTTTGCCTTTTAATACATAAGTGATGTGATAACACAAGCCACATTATACGAGTGACCTGGGTCACTATATGCTATAGCATTGCTACTCAATGGACTACTTTATTGACTTTATATCAGTTGCGTTATCATCGACAGAAACAAGAATGTCTTGTAACAGCGCCGGTTAATCCCGTCAAGGAACACGGACTTCTATCAGTTCATTGTCAAGATGGAATTGGGTCAGAATCACGAGGCTGACATTGCTTCGTAGCTCGGTGATATAGTTGAAGTGTTGTCCGTTAATGACGACGTTTTAAAACGCCTCGTCGTGACAGAGTCTACTGTAGCAGTGAGGACAACTTCTAATGGATCCAACGGTTATTTTTTATCGTTACGTACGTGACGAGACACGACCAAGGTCAGTACTCTTGTAAGTCGAACATTAGGCACAACCGTTTTTCAAGCAAATGAAAAGGTAATGACGTGGCTTCAAATGAACATATCTGTGCGGCATTTCCGTTCCAATGTCACCTATCTGCACTACCACGTCTTCGCTCAAATACGTTCTGGCACTGTTGTATCTTTGAATTGTACTTCTGAGATTGCCAATCCGCCTGTGGAAATTGAATGGGTGCACGCCGAAACAAACGAAGTTAAAACACAACAGGTCAAGTCGGGCAAAAGTACAATTCAGTTCTGGCGTAACACTGTATTCTACAGATAACAATCGTGTTTTTCTGTGTAAAATTCCAGTCCCAATTCAGACAGAAGGAACGTGTCAGTGGGACCGTTTTACTGTACCCCAATAATTCCAGAAGACGAGAGAAACAAAGTTACAACTGAGTCTTCGAAAGATGTGCAATCGGAGATCAAAGAAGTAAGCCCTAAGGAGACAGAAACTTTCGACAAAGAACAATGCCAGAGTATGTCTGTGGATTCATCCAAGCAGTTTCCGGGATTATTGCATTTGTTGCGGAGTGGTTTCACCATTTTCTTTCTAGTTATTGGGAGTATTACTCTATTTCAGTTACGTTCGTCACATAAGGCAAAACAATATGGCGGGGTCGTTGTCGCGACGACGTCACGAGCGACATCTATTCGGAACTTGAATAAAACAGTGACAGTAAAGTTGTACATGCCTTTGGAATTACGTGAAAAAAAACTGGACCAGGACAGACTAAGCGTCCATTACAGTGACATACCAAAGATGTAAAATACTAAAAGATGGAAAGTTGTATTTGTATGTATTGTCTGATTACAATTGGTTTTTGACTTACCTTACTTTCATAGTACTAGAATAATTAACATACCACAAAAATACGGTCTTTCACTGAGAGGCCCAGTACACTACACAATAATTGTTTCCAATGTGTTATGCACCAGTGGTTGGTGGTCTTAATTTGTTCAAGTGGATGAGCAAGAGTTAGAGGTACAACATGGTAATTGGTTTAATCTCGCTGTGATTGGATGAGGGTCATCGCAACTGTATGTCAAAGCGAACACTCTTCACTTAAAGCAATGAATTTGTCAAACTGATATAAAATGAATTTACAATAGTTAGTCCATTCATTATGCGATAGTCTGTCTGTCACGGATACAGTGCTTTACAGGCGTTATTATGCCGAACTTTAAAATGTACTTGGAAAGCTGAACTAGCAGGGCTCCGGGGTGCGATCGATATTCACGCTTAAATCGTGCACAGTTAAACCTTCGTGTGAAGCCATGAAGCTGAATTAATAAGAAATTGGCGGGAAAGTCTAGTTAAACGTGTTCTTCAGATACACTCTTGAATATTCATGTGAAACAATTAAAGTGATACTGGACGCAGGCGACACATCAACAGACGATGCCCATTAGGTACATCATGTTAGCCCCGCTAGTGGCCTTCACTTGACTGACGCAAAGAAAGAATGCTTATTGCCTGTAATTGCCCGGTTATATATTTAACGGCACGGCCACAAGCAGTGGCTTGGTACCTTACACTATTAAACTATACCGTCTCGTGTTTGTGAACTAGAAAACATGAATATTTCTGTGCTCACCCCGTACGTTAAATAGAAATAGCTCTAAGGTAAAATCAATCTGAGGGAGACAGTGACCGTGGTTACGGGGAATTAGAGACCGTAACTACGATGTTGGCCGTAAGCAACCTGGGTGCACTAACATGGACCCTAAGGAAACCCTATATATACGATGCAGGTCATTGAGGAAACGTAAATAATGATCATTAGCAGGACATCAATTTTCGGGATCCAGACCCATAGGGGTTTCAGATGTACTGTTTTCCAAAAGGAATCCGGTACGCAGTATTATTGTCTTTATAAAATATAGTATTTTTCATAGGTAGAAGATAAATTAATTAGATATCTCTACAACCTACGCATTCATAGACAAATTCTCAGCTAGACAAACAACATCCCGATAGATCCACACACACTTAGTATATAACGACTTCATAAATGTTATGGGAACATTTAATTGAAATGAATTCTGTATTTTCTGCAAGTGATACTTGTCATTTATTGTATACATTATGTGCATATCTGTATGAGAGAGAAGACTCGGCGGGGATTTTGACATTTGTATTTATTGTTAAAGTACTATATGAAAGAGAAGGTGACGTTTTCTGTTGTTTGTTACTGCATGGGTATCATTGGATTGCCTTATATTGACGATGATTAACACTTAAGTACCGGGGGGGGGTTCCTAGGGACCAATCATAATAAAATTTGATATAGGTAATGATTTCTTAACATGAATAATTTTCAATATCAGAATTACACGCGTCTGTGTTTCTCTTGTTTTTCTTCTTTTTTTTTTGCAGTGTGTTCTATATCACACTTGTAAAATATCAATGTTTTTTTTTTCTTTAAAATTTACATACGTATCAAAAGAGAAAACAAAATGATTAAGAAAAATAACAACAAAACAATGGCCAACTTGCCTATTCATCTCACGCAGTGTGGACACAGCATCGACACGTGTGTTCACTTCGGTGGATAATAATGAACGTTTTAATTATTTAATTTTCACGGCCTCCTGCATATTATAATATATCTTTAATGTGGAAGGAGGTTTCAACGATTGTCTATTAACCTATCCCTCCAGCCATATTCGATCATCGACCTGACGTCAAGCCGTTCACTGGTGCGGAACATATGATAGTGTACACTCACTTTGATCAAACATTCTCTTGTAAGGTTATACTAAGTAACTTCTAGCCATAAGCTGCTTAAGTCTGCTCTGAGATGTGCTAAGAAGGTAATAGACTTGCACAAGATTTTCACATCATACTTTTACTGTGTGTTCAGTAGCTTTGTCTATCATATTTATAGCCATAAGGATCAAATGGATCTAGCCAAGGAAATTGCCTGGCTCAACTCCAAGGTGCAGGGTCGGGGAAAACTGATATGAGTTCAGTTGGAGCATTATATATGAGATCACCGCCGGAATAGTGCTGTGGTTCATAAGAAGGACTTCATTTTGCCTTTTAATACTAAGTGATAACACACGCACGTTCTACGATGACTGGTCACTATATTATAGCATTGCTACTCCAATGGAATACTTTATTGAATTTAATATCAGTTGCGTTATCATCGACAGAAACAAGAATTGTTGTAACAGCGCCGGTTAATCCCGTCAAGGAACACGGACTTCTATCAGTTCATTGTCAAGTATGGAATTTGGGTCAGAATCACCAGGTGACATTGCTTCGTAAGCTCGGTGATATAGTTGAGGTGTTGTCCGTTAATGAAGACGTTTTAAACGCCGTCGATGACAGAGTCTACTTAGCAGTGAGACAACTTCTAGATGGATCCAACGTTTATTTTTTATCTGTTACGTACGTGACGAGACACGACCAAGGTCAGTACTCTTGTAAAGTCGAACAATTAGCAACAACAGTTTTTCAAGCAAATGAAGTAATTGACGTGGCTTCAAATGACATCTCTGTGCGCTATTTCCCGTCAATGTCACCTATCTGCACTACCACGTCTTCGCTCAAAGTACATTCTGGCACCGTTGTATCTTTGAATTGTACTTCTGAGATTGCCAATCCGCCTGTTGAAATTGAATGGGTGCACGCAGGAACAAACGAAGTCATTAAAACACAACAGGTCAAGTCGGGCAAAGTTACATATTCAGTTCTGCGAGTAACACTGTATTCTACAGATAAAAATCGTGTTTTTCTGTGTAAAATTTCCAGTCCCATATTTCCAGACAGAAAGGAAACGTGTCATGTGGGACCGTTTACTGTACCCCATAATCCAGAAGACGAGAGAAACAAAGTTACAACTGAGTCTTCGAAAGATGTGCAATCGGAGATCAAAGAAGTAAGCCCTAAGGAGACAGAAACCTTCGACAAAGAACAATGCCAGAAGTCATGTCCTGTGGATTCATCCAAGCAGTTTCCCTGGATTATTGCATTTGTTGCAGCAGTTGTTCTCACCATTTTATTTCTAGTTATTGGAGTATTACTGTATGTCAGTTACGTTCGTGCACACAAGGCAAACAATATGGCGGGGTCGTTGTCGCGACGACGTCACCAAGACGACATATATTCGGAACTTGACATAAAACCAGGTGACAGTAAAGTGTACATGCCTTTGGAATTACGTGAAAAACTGGACCAGGACAGACTAAGCGTCCATTACAGTGACATACCAAAGATGTAAAAAACTAAAAGATGGAAAGTTGTATTTGTATGTATTTGTCTGATTACATATTGGTGACTTTACCTTAATTTCTAGTACTTCTAATAATTTAAAATTACACAAAATAACGTGTCTTTCTGAGAGGTCCAGTACTCTAACACAATAATTGTTTCCAAATGTGTATGACCAGTGGTTTGTTCTTAATTTGTTCAAGGATGGATGAGCTAAGAGTTACAACATGGTAATTGGTTTTACTCTTCACTGAATATGGACGTGTCATCGCAACCTACGTCCAAGCGAACACCTCTTCACTTAAAGCAATGAATTTGGTCAAACTGATATAAATATATTTTAACTAGTAGTCCATTCATTCTGCTTGTCTTTTCTGTCACGGATACCGTGATATTACAGGCGTATTATGCACGAACTTTAAACTGTACTTGGAACAGCTGAACTAGCCGTTGCTACGGGGCGCGATCAAGATTTCACGCTTAAATCGTGCACAGTTAAACCTTCGTGAAGCATGAAGAATGAATTAATACGAAATTGCGAGTCTAGTTAAAAGTGTTCTTCAGATACACTCTTGAATATTTCACTGAAACAATTAAAGTGATATGACGCAGGCGACATAAACAGACGATGCCCATTAGGTACATCCTGTAGCCCCGCTAGTGGCCCTTCACTTGACTGACGAAAGAATGCTTATTGCCTGTAATTGCCCGGTTATATATTAACGGCACGGCCCCAAGCAGTGGTACCTTACACTATTAAACTATACCGTCTCGTGTTGCTGAACTAGAACAACATCAATATTTCTGTGCTCACCCCGTACGTTAAATAGAAATAGCTCTAAGGTAAATCAATCTGAGGGCGACAGTGGACAGTGGTTCCGGGGCATTCGATACCCGTAACTCGATTTTGGCCGTAAGCAACATGGGTGCACATGGACCCTAAGGAAACCCTATATATACGATGCAGGTCATTAGGAAACGTAAATAATGATCATTAGCAGGACATCACTCGGGATCAGACCATAAGGGGTTTCAGATGTACTGTTTTCCAAAAGGAATCCGGTACGCAGTATTATTGTCTTTATATAAATATAGTTTATTTTTCATCGGTAGAAGATTAATTAATTAGATATCGTTACAACCTACGCATTCATACAAATTTCTCTTTAGCTAGACCAACAACATCCAACGATATATCCACACACCTTAGTATTATATACGACTTCATAAATGTTCTGGGAACCTGTAATTGAAATGACTTTGTATTTTCTGCAAGTGATACTTGTCATTTATGTACTACACTTATGTGCATATCTGTATTGAGAGAAATACTCGGCGGGGATTTTGACATTTGTATTATTGTGAAAGTACTATATTGAAGAAGGTGATTGTTTTCTGTTGTTGTACTGCATGGGTAATCATTGGATTGCTTATATTGAAGATTGATTAACACTTAAGTGACGAGGGGGGGAGTTCCTAGGGACCCCCAAAATTTGTTTTTGCGCTGGCCGCTTTACGCGTGGCATTTTGCGCCGAAGGTTTTTTTTTTGTAATTGTCTGACTTTAATGCGCTTCTTTTCATACCAAAATAATTAAAATCGGCCAAGCCGTTAATGAGTTAATTAGTGGGGGTCCCATGGAACCCCCCCCCCCCTTGGGCACTAACGGAAAGTCTTTGAGATGTTTTTAAAAATAAGAATAAGAAACCGAGAACCCAGCCCAATTTTTTTTTTGCTGATATAGTTCCGCGCACATACATGTCAGTAACAATTTCTTAGTAACATTAAAAATAATTAACCCTTTAGGTGCTGAAAAAACCAAACAATTTCATCATGTACTTTGCCAAAACCGTTACTGTACAAACTCTATGGGAAAATGATAAATTAAATAATTTGGGTCTTCTAGAATAGATATCAACATAAAATAAGTTTTCAAAATGTTTGATGTAAGCGCAAGGCTCATTTGAATTTTCCGTCTTTGTGCCCAATTTTCGCGTGTTTTGAAAACAATGTTTTTGCCCATAATTTGCACCAAAATAACAAATCTCATTTTTTATTGCTGATTTGGGGTTGTCTTATGATCCTTCACATGTGTTATAAAATTTCGTGCAGAAATTCCCTCGGGAAAGTGGTTTCCTTGGGGGGGGTCCCATGGAACCCCCTTGGGCACCAACGGGAGTGAAAACCCCTTTGTCACTTAAGTGTTAAATTGGATTTTTAAGTTAATTATATATTTGACATAATTGATATCATTAAGTAGAAACTTACATTACTCTTGAACCTCGGAATTATTAATTATGTAATATACCAACATCAATTTCAAGCAACCAAAAGCCTGCTTCCGTCCTAAAACTATTATTATGACCCACTTACTTTTATTCACTATGCCATCATGGGATTGGATAGAAAAGAAAAAGTTAGAAACTTACCTTTTCCGCATCGTAGCATGAAATACCCGCAAATATTACAAATCATCCTTTTTCATCTGTTAGACAATTACATGCAGTTATTTTTAACAGTAGCTATAGAGTTAGTACGTATGCGAAAACACTTGTTAATACATTATGAATCATACATTCCTCTAATAAAATTGTTTTGTCCTTGTTTTATTTTAGTATATATTGTTTTGGATTTGTTACAAAATAATAAAAACACGAAGAATCATATCACAGTTTTGATCTCATTTTGTTGTTATTTCTATATGTATGCGTCTCAACTTCATTAAACGTTTTCGACGATTCCATTAAATAATTCCCACCACAATTTCGATGTTATTAAAAAAAAATATTTAAGAAATAAAGGGTGATGCCGTATGCATTTATGGGCGAAAAATGTGTCCGAGGTTGGAACCACTAAAAATAAGGGGTGAGGCGCAGCCGAGCCATTATTTTAAAGTTTTTTTTCCGGCCGATTGATACATTAGAGTCCATAAATGATACTGCAAACCCTTTATTTCTATTTTAATTCCTAAACAGCTTGATTTAATAAGAAAATGCATTGGCGACCCATTATTGCAGAATAATGGGCAGTAAACTGACAATCAGAATGCTGCATTTTCATAATGGGCAGCACAGGTTGAATAGAATACTTTATAAAGTCATAATGTCTAATCATTTATAGTCCGTATTGTTCATTGCAAAGAGTAGATTGATGTCTTCCCACAACGCATTTCTTCAAATACAATATTTGCACTGCTTGTCACGTGAGTTTAGTATTGCCAAAAGTACCTTAACTCATATGACAACCGTGGCAGTGCAAAAATTGCATTTTTTGGTCCAGTATTAATTGAAGTCTTTCTCAAATATGCGCAACATACCCCAAATCACATGGTTTTAAGAAAGTTTTTTAACGACATACCTTTCCCTAAGGTTACATTTTTTTAAGTAATTTGCTTAATATATCATGTGTTGCATATTGTAATATTTATCATTGTGTTATTTTTTTTGCTTAAATATGTTTTACCTAACTGCAGACTTCGCATGGTTCTGTCTTTGGAAAGGCACTTCATAAATCCGTATTATTATTATTTATGTATTATTATTAATGTTATTATATTACTACTACTATGATTAATTTATTTATTAAATTGTACTGGAAGAAATGCATTGTGGGAAGAACGCTATCCCTTCTCTGGTTCCGGCATGTTAATAGGCAATTTCAAAATTTTAATGCACAAACTAACGAGCTGTCCCGACAAACTCCAAGGTATTTCGAAGGTACTCCTGTTTTAAGACTGCCGATATTCCGGAATGGTTTTTAATAGGACATCTTCCATAACAGAAGCATAAATAGAAGCATACAATTCGCATCGTGCCGTTTGAGTTTAGTGCGAGAACAGTATTAAGAATAAAACATTACCAGGATTAAAGTGTTGTGAGTGGATAAAAAAGCAGAAACGTGTGAAATACCGAACTCAATATATTGTATTATACTCTCCTTGTACAAGAAATAATTTCTCTCTGCAACCTATATTGCATTTATCCTAGATTTCTTTCAAACGTCGAAATTAAGTCTTAAACAAATGCATTTGTCTTATCCCTTAAGGCCAGTCCAACCTCAGCCTAGATTTAAGAACAACATTTTGAGACATTCCTTACCGAGACAACTTCCCAAAGGCGCAGATTAAGGATAATATTTCCAGCGCACTGTTGCTTGACAAAATAACAACGATGCACATTAAAAACTGAGATAGGCTGTGAATAACACTTCGCGAATACATTGCATGCGTGCAGCGACGAATTTGTGTTAAATTGTTCCGAAACAATGGTCAATGAAATAGAAACTAAGAAACTAATATGCTTAATATCCTTACGAAATAAACCAATACCCTTTTTGGAGTTTGTGGATGTTAGAGTCGATTGTCCTAATTTTGTTCGAAATTCAAGAAAGATATACGGCTGGGGACTCACTTAAAAGTTGACGGGAACGTTCCATCAATCTAATCAAATGTTTTAGCGTTTTGGATTATGACGTTAATGTGAGTCAAGGGGACACCTGGTACAATTTGAAGTCCATTTATGATTATAAAATATTTTTTTCTGCATGTTGCAACGCTTTTAACCAGTGTGTGTACTTTCATTGTTAAAGGTCACGTCAAAACCTTTTTATTAGATTGTGTGAAGTTTATAATCATAGAATTGTGATTCAAATGTGACAGGAAGGCATTGTGATTGTTTCTGTCCGATATGAGATACCAATTAAAATTTTACTTGAAGCACAGCCAATGAAAGTATGCATTAGTCTCTCCTATTCGCCTCCAGATTCAAAAAAAAAAAAAATACTTTTGAATAATTTTCTCAACAAGAGTGAATTTTTTTAAATAGTTTCTAACGGTATTCTTTTCTAAAATACAACCAAAACTCATCAACACACACTCACACACACAAAAATAATAATAATAAGAAAATAATAATAATAATAAAAATGCACGATATGAGAAAAATGAGGGTAATTAAAACGTCACGTCATGTTCTTGAGTAAAGTCTAAAATATTAAAATAATTATTCTTGTTACAAGCAAAACATTATATATAACAAAAGATTTAAAAATGATTTTCATGTTTTCATGGTCAAAATTTTTTTCCCTGTCATTCCGAAAAAAATCATGACTTTTACACTGGTTGCTAAGGAAATAAGGGGTGAAACACATAACTTTCACCATTTTCACATGGGTCAATTCATGACGAGGTCACAGCTGAACCAAACTTTCATTGGATAATACAGATGCGGAACTCGGGGCGTAACCAGACCAGGAACTACCGCTCTGTTCTTTATGAGAATCTCTATGCATTAATTGCAGAGGGTGTAAGGGGTGAAATAGAGGGTGTAAAGGCTGAAGTTCACCTTCGCTTCATCCCTTTCATGCTGGTTCACCCCATTATTGTTTTAAGCCACCCATGTAGAGACCCGGGAAACCTGTGAACTACAAGGGTGCTACCCATGTAAGAAGGGGTGAAGCGGGGGAGAACTCAAGGACAAACTAGTGAAGTACTATCCAGTATTGACCGAGAAACCAGTGAAAATGCCCCTGTGTGGGTAGTGAACCCACCGAGTTCCTGTTTGTTTGTTTGTTTGTTTTTTTTTGCCTGGGTTTATTTCAAACACATCACATGAAGTAACCGTTCCCTTTTCGGAACACAACGACTTGCTTAAAAACATGTAGGATACACAAGGGAAATACGTAACATCCTATATGGCGTCTATTAGACAAGTTAGTACTATGAGACCTAGCCTAACCCCTGCCCCTAAACCCTAACCCTAATTATTACGTTGGTGTTAGTATTGGGCCGAGTTGACCAAACTCCGATCCTTCAACCATGTCTTAACTTCAGTTTCCAACTAAAATGGTTCTCGCTGGCCACTAGTTCTTTGATTTCTAGCTATCTCTTTCTTTGTGGTATCTTTGCCCTATTAGTACAGAATGTTATGTTTTACCGTTCCCATTTTATTCCTGACCTTGAGATCAGAGGTCTAAGTTTACATGAAATTTCAAATTTTCCGATGAAGTTGAAAAGTAGCTCAAATATTATCAAAATGAAATAGCAAATTTAAATCCAATTATAATGCATAGTAGGAATGACGAGATTAAATGGAGGGAGCTCATATGGAACTTCAACCATGGAAAAACATAAACAAGAATGTAAAAGAAAGATCTCTTATTCATGCCCAATATAAAGACTATGTGAGAGAAGCAGTTAAATGTGGGTGACCCGATCTAAACCACCCTCCGCCCACTTTACACCATCAAAAGTGTGATTTGGTATCAGAAGGAAGTGCATACTTTTCTCTTTACCTCAGTGAAATTTTATGTCCAGGAAATGTTTCCTTTAGATAAACTCAACTGTCTACAGGGTGACCAATACAACTTTACCCAAATAAATATATACATACATTTTGCCACTTCTGTAATTTGATATCTGTGAATTTTATTTTATCATAAAGAATGGGTAATTGAGCATCTTGCCTGAAAAAAAAATATTTATTTTGGTTGAGGGGTTTTCAAGATATGGTCAAATGAACAAGGAGTCAGCAAAGCAGACTCGTCCATAGGTATTTCACGATGGAATGATAAGTACACATCAATTGTTTTGGTAACCGGGCTTTTAAAATCTGAAATCATAGCATGCAGTTTGCTAAATACCAGTTTCTGTCTTGTGTTAGGGCGGGCTTTTCAAATCTAATATCCAAGCCTGCTATCTTTAACATGAGAAAACTGTTTGAAGCAGAGGAAACTTTGGAAAAGGTCAACAAAGGACGAAGCACTGTTGGCTGTTACTGCACTGTTACTGCACTTCAGATACCATAGACTATTAACAACTCTCAATGACATACAATGTAGCATTCCCTTCCCACCCTGATGGCTGAACTCAATCTATATCAGTCAGAGGTGCTTCTTCAAATCCTGTGGGGTAGATTTAGGAGTTCCACATGACTCGGGTACTGGACCTAATGACTTTTTCAGTGCCGTACTACATGATATCATGACTGCCCATGGTGTTTAATCTGTCGTTTACGCCAATGACACCCAGCTCCGCCTGACTTTTCCAACATCGAGATGTAAGGCAGCCATGACAAAGAAGAATGAATCATGCATTGCAGACATCCGATCCTGCTGTAAATCCAACAAGATGATGTTAAATAACAAGGAGAGAGAGAGACAATGTATTTTCTCTCTCATTTTAACAGATCGACTAGTACGGTAACTCGAAGTCAAGCATGATCATTGGCTATTCCGTCATTATCGGTTAGTAGAAGCACGAAAGGTGGCACCTTAGACCATCACTAAGAATAATCAGCCATGTTAACAACTGTTATGTCATCATGTTTATTTCGAGCCCTGCTCTGATTTGGTCAGCCTACCATTGATCAATTTATGTACTTATTTTTCACGGTTATGGTGAATAAACTGAAAAACTGAACTGAACAACTTATACAATGCTACTTGGTTTTCAATATGGGTAGTAAAATAGATTTGAAGACTGAAATTGCAGGACGACAATGAGATGAGAAAAATACGACATTTTCTCTGATATCAACATTGATACTACTTTTGAGTAAGTTGGGGTCCCAAAGACGATCGGAACAAGCGTCTCTAAACCCGTTTATGGACACATTCAAGAGTTTAAGAGTTCGTTGTGTGTCCCAACAAAACTGGTACGGTACGCTGATACTGCTCCTGGATATAAAGTCCAAGAGCATTTTGTCATGTAAACTCCATGAAAAATACATTCATGTTATTACGAATGCCTCATATAGAAGATATCTTGCAAAATTAAGAGGTTCAAATCATGGGCATAGATTTGATATGAGCAGAAGACAGAGGCTGGATTCAGTATTCAACCTGTGCGGAGATGGACATGTGTAAGATGTGAAGTATTTTGAAATAATTTGCGATTTTTTTTATTTAACTCTGAATTGAACATGTTCCATCAACTATCATCCAATTTCAAATACATCACTCTCAAATTTTAAAAATAACATGTTTTGGTAACTTGTAATCTTGCTGAACATACATGGGCAATTTCAAGAGATTTCAAAACTGTTTGAGTACTTTTACAGAAATTGACACCATGTCGTCATACATTGCTATCTACTGCAGTTAGCACTGCTGACAGCATAGCATCCCATCAAGGCTATGTAAATTGTGAAGTGCGTAAGTTCATCTCACCTGACACCTCTGATGAGGTGTGGCCATTTAGTGACCCTGGTTCACCGATTACCCTGATTAACAAAATTTTAAACATCAGGAAGTAGTTTTTCAGGAGTCGTTTAAATACACTGGTAGCGGTGCCGCTCTAATATTAACAGGAAGTTTATTCCACATCCTAGGACCAATTACGTTAAATGATCTGTCACCAAATCTATGCTTGGGTACGAGGAATAACAAGCCGTGTAACACCAGAAGAAGACAGTAGCCTTCGTCTTGTTCCACAAGCTAGTAACCCTGGATCACTGGACTGGTGTCCCTGATTTACTTAGAAGTCTTCACGGTACTTAGAATGAGTAAGCTTACATGCAGCTAGCAATTTAAGATTTTTGAAAAATGACCACAACTGTTAGGGTTAAAGTTATGGGTTAGGGTTATAGTATTGGATTAGGGTTAGAGTTATAGCTTGGTTATGGCTAGAGTTGTGCCTAAGCTTAGCGATGACTTAGGCTTAGAGTTCAGACTAGTCTAAGCCTAAGAAAGGGATAGGCTAGGCCTAGGCTTAAGGCAGGGGTGAGATTAGAGTCATGGCCGAGATTAGGGATTAGGATTAAAGTTAGGATAAGGGTTAGTATTGGATCAGGGTTAAGCCTAGAATTAACTCATTATGTCCATACTTACTGCATCAAACTGCCCGTCAGTGCCAGTGACAGTGTCATGAGACTTGTATGTCATATATGTGCTACTTTCTGAGACTCGGCTTTTATTAAAAGCCTGCAATGGTCAAAATTAGCCTAATGTGAACCGATTTTATGTATGATATCATGTAAATGTGGAAGCCCTGCACCTCCAACGTACATAAAATCAACAAAGGTGTTGAATTTTGATCTTTTCTCACACACGCATTTCTTCTGCATATTGAGCCTTACCATTTCTGAAGAGACTGCAAGGCCCACGCAGCAAAATCAGGGGAAATCTGTGCCTTACAGCAAAATACCTAAAAACTCTGCAAATACAGCTTCAAAATTCCCATAATCTAATGATCCACTGTTGTTTCTTTATCCCTCCATTTATTTCTTTCCCCAACTCCGTGTTTGCCTATCATGGTTTTCTCTTCATCCTTGCTCTTTCCAATCTTAGCAGTCAAATCTTCCATAAAAATCGTGCAGTTGGCTTTATTTTCTTAGATATATTTAACAATATCTTCATAGATTTTTTTCTACTTCTACTTCAAAACTATTCTTAAGCTTCTTATATCAATGTAAGAATTGAAAATTTGTTTTTCGCAAGTTGAATTCATTTTTGACCTCAGCAGGGGTTATAAAAAGACAGTGATAATAATGTTGTACATCAGTATTTTCATCATTGAGAGTATTATGTTGATACCTTAGGGGATAAACACAATACGGTCATATTTTGTGAAGCCAGTATCAGATTTAATTTCATCTAGATTAGCTTATGTATTTGCATGGTTGACATTATCTAGTGAATATCTATTGTATTGTCAAATCTGTAGCTTTCTGGTCGTATGTATTTCTAATTCCATTTCCATTCAATGAGTGTGTGAATAATAAATTTGCAGATATTACTCAACATTTTGTTTTGATTTTCATGAAGTATTTTGGAAAATGACAAACATAAACCACTACATCATAAGACATTAAATGCCTGACTGCCTGCCTGTCTGTCTGTCTGTAAAGTCTAGTTGTCCCAAATGAAATTGATCTTAAAAATCATACACTCTGCGTATTAACGCGTATACATTAGCAAATCAGCTGAGTGAAGCAATTAATAAAATACGCGAATATATAACGCGAGTGGATTTTACTGCATAACGTGCTGTTCAACCCGTGTGTATCGCGCAGGTCTGTTTTATTCTTTTATAAAAGATATTTTTAAAACTACTGTTTTAGTTTGTTTATCCCTAATTAAGACAGATTCTTTTGTTTTCTGTTGTGTACGATTAATGGTAACAAAATGGGACAAATCAATGTACTGAAAAAATCGGGACAAGTTATTGCACACGTGCTTAAATTTGATGCTTGTCCAATGAGCTCGTGCATTAGACGAATCAAAATCTCAGTGCGCATATGCATTGAATTGTCCCATTTTTCTCGCCAGAAGTGAATGTGCAGTCATTAATCCTAACAAGTCGTCACCCTAGTATTAATTTTTTAAACTGATATCTTGGTCATTTTGAGATATTGACGGTTAACGTCAAGACGCAAATAAACAAAAACAAAAGCAATGGCAAATTTTTCGGAAATGACACATTTCAGCGATCAAAGAAAGTCGAAACAATAATATTATTTTTAAGCTTTGAATATTTCAAATATTACCATTGTCTCAACGCAGAGTGTCCCAAAAATAAACGCAATCCTTCTAATCGGTGCTATAATTTCCAAATTACTGAGAATTGTTCAATCTTTATTACTGATTCCAAATAGCGAAATACTTGAGTTACGCGAAATCTACAAACTTATCATTTATTTTTAGACTATTCCTGCAAATTTTGAGTATTTTGACTTTCTTGGATGGATCACTGATAGTGCCTTTAAGGTTGTGGTGTACTTACGTAATTATCGTTATTCTCAAAACCAATGAATCAAATCGGACGAAAATTGAACAACGTATTTAGAAAAGGTTAGCCTTTAAGCATATAACATAAAATTCAAGATTGTTAAATAATTGGGAAATTATAGCACCAAGTATTAAAAGAGGATTGCATTTGTTTTGGGACAAGCTGTAGAGACTAAGCAGCAGGAACGTCCAACATCACTTTTAATGACCTTTCTATTCAACTGGTGACATCGAATCAATACAGTAAAGAGCAATCGTACAACGAAAATCCTCTTTTCGTTTTCAAAAAACATCGAATCATTACAGGATAAGAATCATACTACGAAAATTATACTTTTACCATATTGTCCTTTGGTTAAATCAATAATGTCACATTCAAGATTTGATATTTTGGCACAGTTACGTTGGTAATTGTCTAGGAAACTATACTTGCGAACGAGAATGCTAAAAAATGCATACTTATCATAAAATAAGCGATTTTGTTATTAGAATTGGGACCCCAGATTGGACTTAACGGCAGAGCTGAAAATGCTACGTTTATGTCCGTCCATGATGAAATAGTGCCACCTCGATAAAATAACCTTTAACTTAACTTGCTTGAACCAATAAAACAACTAATGGATGAGCGTAGACATGTACATGGCGCTATTTCCCGGTTATTTCACATTGGAAGGCCGTTTCCAGCAGCCGTTGAATTATTATCGGAGATCTCCGATAATAATTATTCTAATAACAAAATTCCTTCGATTGTGAGACACAGACATATTCGAGCTTAACCATTCACAGGTATAGTTTACTAGCCAGTTACCAATGCAACCGTGTAAAAATCTCATTTTTTAAAAAAAATTGGGGCGCTCTTCAAAAAATGTGCTATTATTGCTTTAAGTAATCTCAATATACCCGCTGCTAACATGCTTGTAAACATTGATGTTAACTAGTAGTTTATAAAATAGCAGCGATAGACAATTTGTATTACGATTAAAAATGATTAAATAAAACCACAAAACCGAAATGCAATATTATACGAACTTATTATAGAATATGGGTTTGCAAGCTGAAGACAAAGTAACGTGGATTGCGATAGGAATATACGTGTTCAAGATACGCTAACAGTCAATTGAGTATCCATTCATGCAATTAAGTATCCACTCATGCATATGAGATAGACATTGCATAGAATACATATTGTATCCATTTACACCACTGGAATCGAGTTCGCACACGAAATGACACTGGTCATTACCTTCAAAATTGGTATCATAACCATATAAAAATCGTACACCCAGGCTCTACTATAAATTTCTAACAGAATTGAAAATCCACATTTCTCATCTCTAGAGATAAAGAATTCTGTTAATACTCTCATCTTTTCACAGTTGTTTCAGAAATTAACAGTACATGCGGGCATTGATCCTTCTGTAATACGTGATATCTTTAACATTAAATTAAGTGAAACATTATCCACGACAATCCAGTAAAATGCAGCAATATCAAGTAAACCCTTAAAAGCATATATATATTTTAAGGTAGCTCGCTTTTCCTTGTTGAAAATCAAGTACGAAAAACAAATGATTAAAACTTCCGTTGTCAGGTCTTTATTTTTGTATTTACCTTTTGCTGTTGTGTCCTTATTTTTGGTGATTTGAAATGGTCTTTTATTTTTGTATGTAAATATAACTTTTGAGAATATTCCTAACAGGGGAAGTACCTGAAAAACGTGTTAACATCCAAGGGAAAAAATGAATTCCCCAAATGCTATAATGAGTAAATTCAATGCGTTTACATGCTCAGAAACATTTCGAGAACTGGGAAATACAAGGTTCTAACTGACATTTTGGGTTTTATGAGATAATAATATTTTTTGAAATTTACATTTGTAAAGCTTTAAAATGATAATAGGTTTGCAAAATGTAAATTTGTCTAAAAGACCCACTTCCGGTAGAATTTATTTTGTTTTATATTGTTTTTTTTTTCGGTTTTGTATTTTAAAACTTCCATAGCTCAAAATGACTAAAATATCAGTTAGAACCTAATAGGTGGGGTATTACAAGATAAGTAAATTCAATATGTGCTTTCATATTGGACAATCTAAGAATATAGCCTGTTTTAAGATATGAAGAAATAAGCTTCTAGTGTAAAATACTTTGCCAGTATTTTTGAGCTGCAGAATTGATAGAGCTTCACAGTATTAATATCGGGATTTATAATTGTGCTACCACATCAGTTAGAATAAAGGTGTTGTCGGCTGTGGTCTTTGAAACCTAGAGAGCTTCAGTTTTGGGGATCAAAAGGGTTAGAGGTGCAAGACACCATTTTGAAATATGAAGACATGTCATCGTTGAACTGCAACGCTTCTTTTAATTCTGGACTGTGATCTCCCCAACAGAGGGGATACGTTTAGTTTTAAAAGATTTAGTGTATAGGTTTTTAAAGTTAAAAAGAAGAAGAAGAGAAAGAAGAAGAAGAAGAAGAAAAAGAAGAAGATGATGAAGAAGAAGAAGATGAAGAAGAAGAAGAAGAAGAAGGAAAAAAAAAAAACATTTATCAGCATTGTAATTGGTTTGGACATTTCAGATAGTTTTTGCACAGGGCTTATTTGTTTGTGCTTAAAGGAGTCTGACTTTGACATCCATGTGGTATCGTAACACTTTAATAACACGAAACAAAATGACGCCCTATCATGCCTATTTTATGGTTTGATATAAGAACAAAGGAAACAATTTTCGAAAATTGAAAATTGGCTATATTTTCTATCTGCATTAAACAAAAGGAAAGTATAATAGTGGGCGTTTTTAATTCATGATAGAAATAAAAAAAAAATATATAAAACGAAGATCGATTGTCCGATCAAGTATACGGACCTTTATATAACAACATATTTCATTCGCCAAAAAAAAATATTGCTTAATCCAGAACATAGTGAGTAAAAGACGACAATTTTGAGGCAATTATAGTCTTCATTTTTTCTCGTCACGTCCACTTCTGTTAGAAGACTAGAAAATGCAGTTTCGAAATTTTCCGGAGGCTAGCCTTATCATGTCCCCAGCGAGCGTCAATTATATTTTGTACAATGCCAATTATGATGGAGCTATCTCTCAGCATGCTCAGGGTTCATAAGCTGATCAGTGCGCCTAGAATTGTGACTCAATAATTATCGAAATCTCAATTAAAATATTTTTAGGCCTCAAAAGAAACAATTTGTCTTAAAACTGTCCACAAACACCCTTATTTCATTTGCGAACGTTTAACAACACAACATATCTGATCTGTAAATTTTCAAATATTAGTAACAATTACTCATTTTACAACTTCTTGTTTGATGTATCGATTGATTGTCTTAACGGCTGTTGCTGGAAATGCTCAGTTTATGTCCGTCCCTGATGAAATAGTGTGCCACTTCAGAAAATGACCTCTACTTGACTTTTGCGCTGAACCATAAAAAACACTAATGGTGAGCGTAGACACGTACTGGCGCTATTTTCCCGGCTATTTCATATGGCAGCCATTTTCCATGAGGCCGTTGGATTATCGAAGATCCCATATTAATTATCTAATTACCAAATCCCTTCGTTTGCGACATAATAGACCTTTCGAGCTTAATCATGCACATGTATAGTTTACTAGCAAGTTACCAATGCAACCGGTGTAAATCTCACATTTTTTGAAAAAGGGGGCGCCATTCAAAAATGTGCTATTATATCTTAATTTTCAAGAATATCTTTCAAAAATGTTTATTTAAATGTTTTGTTATTTTAAAAATCTCATTTTTGTTCTCCCTTTGTTTGCAGTTACAGCCACAATCAGTCTTTTTTACCAATTCAAAAGATAGACACTTTAACAGTTTAAAGCGGAATCTTGAAAATGCCATTTACGATTCTTTCAAGACTTTAAAAAAAGTCGCATCCCGACATTTATTAGTACACAAAGCATAAAATAATATATCTTGACAAATATGGCGGGTTACGATTAGCAACTTACAAAACATCGTGACACACCTTTCGTTCGCGGTAATACTGGTAAAAATATTGTCTTCAAAAAAACAATGACTATTTAAACGTTGTAGTAAATGAAAGACAGTAAAGTAGCTTTCCTGATACCAAATAAGTTCCTTAAAGATGCAAAATAGTGGGCGCAATCGGGACCCATTTTTTATAATCCATCTGTAAATGCCCAGGGTTTAAATTTATTTTTGACCACAAATAACCCATCTAATTGTCATAAATAAAAGTGGATTGTGGTCATGGGGGACACCGACTATTGTGCTGGCACGTGCCATGTTGGTTATCCAGCATACGATATTTGCTTTAGCCTGAGGCAGGTATTTTGTCTGTGGCTTGAAGTGGGTTTCAACAAGCGGTAATAATAGGTTGACTGTACTTAGCTAGTCAGATGTCAAATTTTCAGGCGGGGGAAAACTGGGTTGGAAGGTGATAATTGTCTTTAAAACAATGCATTTTATTTGCATATATTGCATACGAACCGATTACAGCTTGCAGAAATAATGTACATCGGAATGAAAGAAAATACGATGAACGTGGGCTAACGTGGTGCACTAAGTTGTCCAAGAAAGAAACGGTATTCACTTATGTGAAATCTATGCAAGGATGATTTTTTCTCTCGTACAGTTCGGTTCTACTATTAAGTATGTGTAATTCTGTAGTCCTGCCACTAAGTAGGTCATATTTTGTCTGTATAGGATTACTCATAATATGAAACGTCTACCAAATTAATTCACCATCCAAGCTTGCAGGCCCCTCGTTTATAGGTCGAAGCCCACCTTTTATATTTATAGCATTAATAATTTTAAGGTAAAAATTGGTCTACGCCAAAAGCTGGAGTCGGGGACATTTCTATCCCAGGTCAGTCCCAGTTATGGTACGATTGAATAAAGCCAATCTCTGCCACCACACCACAACCACACCCACCACCTACTACGTTAAAATGCGGTTAGTGGGGCACTTTAGCCTAAATTGTTTCAAAACAAAATGGTATAGGTGTTCTGAAAAAAAAACACATTTATTTCATTTCAACTGTAGGTTAATGAGGAATTTGTTTAACTACTTTGTGTTGAAGTACACATTGCATATTAATTGAGAAAAGTGTTAATTAGGAACTGTCCAGTTACCCATCTAAATTGGGGTAAGGGGACACGTACTAAGGTAGAACCTTTCTGTGACCGTACAGTGAGTATGGACACAATGTTTTTTGCTGAAATGGAGATTGGGGTGTGTCGAATAAGGAATCTTGACGGGTGCCCCCCCTGGGATCCTTAGCATTTTGAGAAATCCAAGATGGCGTCGATCAGAAATACATTTATTGTGTCTAACAACATAATCTAGGCACTTCATGTTTATTTTTAATCGAGGTATTTGCTGTTATATGTAATTTTAAAATTATAGATTTGGCGTCCATTTTGAATTTGGGAGTAGGATCAATGTTACAAGTGCCATGCATTTGTTAATGGGGTCCTATAGTATATCTAGTAAACTCCAAGTTTGATCATATAGGTTTGAATAGATAATTATCATGTATGGCGACCATCTTCGTGGATTCTCATAAAATGCTCAAGGATGCCCAGGTGGAACCCGGCAGATTCTTATCTAACACACCCGTATATATCATTTCAGCAGAAACAAATGGGTCCATACTCAATTTGTACGGTCAGGCAATAAGTTGGACCATGGCTCCTGACTATTTGGCAATTTAGGTCCATTATGAGTAAGGATATTCACGGCTGTTAATAATTGAAGGCGTTTTCAGAATACTTATACAGGTATGACATAATTATAACCCCAAATAATAGATATTTTCCGCCTCATTATTTTCACGTACTTTGAAGAACCTGGCGAAAATTCTCATTTTTATCTTTAATGAACACAAATGCCTAGTTATATTTTTGTGTCTTTAAAATCATATTTTCAGGAAAATATGTATTTATCATATATTTTGCGGATTATAAGGACATTACTTTCGTCTAATTTACTTATACATAAAAATCTACACAAAATAAATTTCCGCACCAGTATAGTCATGTCAACCTACGCTAATTGAATTTGATGGGGGGTAAGTGGAACAGCAGCATAATTAATAGCTATTTGCATATTAATTGGCAACTGGCTTGATAAAAACATTATGATCTGGTAGATTCAAATGTAGACACTTAAACTTTTCGTACCTTTCAGCAAAAATATTTGATTTAGCAATAAATCCGTAAGAACAATTCGCTAATATTGGTACTAAATTGCTGTCCTGTGTGGCCTTTGCATTTTAAGCACTCTCAATGACCGAATAAATTATTTTGAGTTTGACAAGTAAAGCAGAAACAAGTTACGTATAATGTTGGACACAAGGTGTCATGTGGAGAGTTGGTTCTGATTGAAGGAATTATGTAGTCCCATTCGCCATACTACTACTACTACTACTACTACTACACTACTCACTATACTACTACTACTACTAATGCCCTACTGCTACTGATACTGCTAATGCTATGACTACTGCTACGGCTGCGCTGCTGCTTGCTGCTGCTGCTGCTACTACTACTACTACTCACTACTACTTACTACTCTACTACTATACTACTATACTACTACTACTTACTACTACTTATACTGACTACTACTACTTACTATACTCTGCTACTGTTCGAGACTACTACTACTGCTACTGCTGTGCTGCTGGCTTTGCTGCTACTGTGCTAATGCTGCTACCGATGATGCTGCTCTACTGTTACTAACCATTGCTTATGCGCTACGTGCATCTATTTATTCCGCTTGGGCACACATAATTTTGTCACGTTGCAAAGTGCCTCAACCCCCACAGCATTACCTCAATTGCCGCCATCTTGGTATTTGGACTAATGCTGAAAGACCCACCATTGTGTGAGATGAATTGTATGCTGTTAGCAGATTCCAGTCTATTATAGTCCAAGGGGGTGGCCGAGTTCGTAAGCTCTTTTTGGAAAAAAAAAGGATACGATCCATATCTTAAGATCAGTGGGGTAGTCTTCCCTGAAAATCCGAACTTTGACTTTGAACTATGGCCAGTTGAAATTGTCATTCTTCGAAAAGAGTGGTTTGCACATTTCATCCGCAGCAACTCAATATAAGGTTATGAACAAAATTATTTCATTATATCTACTATAGAATAACCAAATAAAAAATAATTATGCCAAAAATATAGGTTTAAAAAAAGAAAAAACCTAAAAAATTAAATCAAACTTCAAATTCACCTTGGTCTTTACCATAGACTTACAGAGTAAGGGCACGGTCATGAAAAATTGAAATTGATGTATCAGCATAGAAAAGGTTATTTGATAGTATTAGTACTTAATAATTAATTGCCTACTAAGGTATATATCTAAGCAAATAAAGCCAACGATATAATTACTTTATTTTTATATTTATTAGTAAAATATCTTGAGTTTTCACTTCCATGAGTGCCCAAGGGGGTGGTGGGGTCCTAGGGACCCACCCTAATCATTTTAATGAAGCCGTGGGCGATTTTTTTTTGTTTTTTTGAATCAGGAGAAGCGTATTCAGAAATCAGACAGTAGCAAAAAAAATCCTTGAAAAATTTGATGCGTAAACTGAGAAATCGAGCAAAAAATCAATGTTGGGTAGTATGACCCACACCCCCCGGGCACATAAGTGTAGTATTAGACGAAACGGGGGTTTATTTATATAATTTTAATTGCTTTTCAGTTATTAACACAGCTGAAGTGAAAAGCCGAAACGCTGTCTTAATATATATTACAAAGATTAGATTTTCATCTATGAGTCGATTGGGAGAGAAGGCAAAATCAAAACTCGGTTTTTGGTTTTCCTTCTTACTTGTTTGTCAAATAAACCGTCGAAACGTTCTTGGTAGGTGTTCCGTAACCAATCAAGTGCAAATATTGAGAAATTTGTCCGCTCCTCATGCCCTGAAGTGGTAAGCAATGTTGGAATAGTAGAACCCTCCCACTTTCCCCTGAAATAAACCCCAAGCTATTGGATAAATGGTCATAGCTTCAAATCTCAAAGCCGTCATGCCCAATTCAAACCACGTGCCCTATATAAGGTGATACGTATTCTAATTCGGGAATTCCGTCCGTGGATGGTTTCTCCCTGTCAGTCTCGCCATAGTCAAATTAGCTCGTTACTTGTACCGATTCAAAGGAGCGAGCACATCAGCAACGTGGACGAGGTGATGACTAGGGACTGGTTGGTGTGTGCATCAGCGACATCACCGCGTCAAAAGGACCAATAGAGACCTAGATTTATAATTAAGCCATATACGTATGCACGGTTTTGGAGGAGTGGTGGAGACAAAAGAAACTCTGTGACCCACTACTACTACACAACACCACTACGACTACTACTATGCTGCTGCTGCTGATGGTGCTGCTGCTGGTGCTGCTGCTACTGCTGCTGCTGCTGTACTAATACTACTACGACCTGACTACTACTACTACTACTGACTAATCTACTACTACCTACTACTACCTCTACTACTAATACTACGACTACTACTACCTCTACTACTACTACTAATACTACTACTACTACTACTACTACTACTCCTATAAATCTTAAGTTCATCTCAACTGTAAGTTAACTGACTCTTTTTCAGAGATGTTTCAGCTTTCATGAGCTTTTTAGTTGCATTATTAGGTGTCTGGTGCAAGGTTATGGCCAAGTATCTAAGACACTGAAAAAACAGTTGGTCCCAGTTTCGGCTATCATGGTTATCAACACAGAGGCCATTGAAAAATCCACTTCAAGAGTTATTTATTGAAAATTAATTAAAATTAAAAAAGGTATAAAGTGCTGCTACTTGTGAAATAACATTAATTTTAAGTTTTATAGTCGCACATCGCCAATTAAAATAATGTAGGCATTGACAAATTCAATTCCAAACCAGTCTGGTTTGTCTCGGTTTACTCCAGTTTCAGCAGAAGGAAGAACCATAATAACACACTCGTTGAAAGTAACTGAGGCCTTTGAACACAACCATCCTTATTATTATTGTTTTTGTTCAACACACTGGGTTTTTGGGAGGGGAAAATTAGCCCTCCCCATAGAGCTTGTCCACAACCGCCCTATAAAAAGCGACTGTTGGACTGTCCATTAGTTTTCAGCAGTAAAATTTACATGAATTCATGATATTGCCCTATGAGAGTGAACCCCTCATGTTCCCCCACAGCATCATAATTTCTGGGCTTTCCTGTTTGAAAAAATAAGATATGAGAGTTAAGTGCAGATAATCTGAAACTCTTGACAATATTCTTGTTGAAAACATTTTCATCCCACAAGATGCTACAAACCTTATTACATTTTTAGTTGATTTTTTAATCTTCAAGGGTGAAACTGGCCCAAGTGGTATTTCATCCTTTGTGTTCAACTGACAGTATCCCCGGTTAGGGTGCATCAATTGGATGAAATAAAAACGAGGGTTTAAGCTTAGGATTGCTCTACAACAAAAAAATCAAAGTTTTTTAATTAAAAATATTTGGTGGTTTATATTTTTTTAAATTTTTAGTTCATTGGATATTGGTTTGGGGGGGACAGTCTGTATACTACTACTACAATACTACTATACTACTACTACTATACTACTACTACTACTTCTACTACTTATACGACTAATACTACTACTACTACTACTCTACTTCTACTACACTACTACATACCACTACCACTACTATACTAACTACTACTACTACTACTACTAATAATAATAATAATAATAATAATAATAAGAATAATAATCATAATCATAATAATAAAAATCATAACTCTAACAATGGTAGTTATAGGTGGGATATTTTAATTATTCATTAGGTTATACTGAGTTTTTCTTATTGAATTTAATTATATTCATATCCTTTGTTATTCTAGGGCTTATCGCCTCTAAGAGCGTTATGGAGTAAATAACAAAAACAATTTCGCCCTAACGGTTAGGGGATGGATAGCCCCTAGTAATACAACAACTCTCCGAATACAAATAATAAATAATATATTAAAATTAATTATCATATGGATGCTTTGGGGACACTCTTGGCCAACGTAGCATCTTAGATGTATGTAAGGTTACCAGGAAGAATCTTCTACTTTAAAGTCCATTCGGGGACATATTTTAAGGGCAAATTCGGTTCGCTGTTCTGCCGACCTACATATCTACATCTATTCATTAGTCACGTATGCTACATACGTCCACATACACTCTGCATACGTACACACTCACAACACACACACACACACACACATGCCACCCACACACGCGCCGAATGACAAACAGATAAACATACTTACAAACACACACAAACAAACACAAATTTACATACATCTATAGAACAATCTCGTTATCCATTGCAGACATAATAAATTATGTTTATCTACAAGAACATTCTGAGTATATATAAGATATTATCAAGAAACAAACCAGACTATGTCAGTAAAAAGAAATCATATTTTGTGAGCCATGCGACGCATCTGCCACTGGCAAGTTCGTACATGTCTGTCAACGAAATGCAATGGGGATACACACATATGCAAAAGTGAATGTTCCCTGTTTATTATGTATCAAATGTACTGACCCAGTTAATCTTGAAACACACACATCATCAAACATGCAACTGTGTTTTGAATCCTTTTTATCGAAGTTACTATTTATTTAAAGATAATATCAATGTTTTATTTCTCTACAACAAAGATATTGAAGCCATTTTGAAATTACGTTCTGGCTGTAATAAGAGAAATGTGATAAAGCGCATGCGCGACTTTTATTTGCTTTGAAAATCAGCAATCGGGATGGCATTTGGTGAACAGATGCGATTTGTGAAAGTTCGTGATAAGAGTATGAATTAGCTTTATCTGTTTATAGTGTTATCATTCAATGCGTAAGTGTGTGTGTGTATGTACATGTGTGTGAGAGTGTGGGAGTCTCTCTCTTAAGTGTGTGCTCTACTGGTTGTGTGATTGTTACGGTAGTGTGTGTGTGTGTGTGTGTGTGTGTGTGTGTGTGTGTGTGTGTGTGTGTGTGTGTGTGTGTGTAGACAGATGTGATATTTTAGATTTTGAATATACGTGCTATTGGAATCGATTGGAATCTTAATAGTATTCTCGTGGGTTGGATCTTGTGTGTGTGTGATATGTATGTATGAGGTGTATGTGTGTCAGGGTGCGGGTGTGTGTGTGTGTGTGTGTGTGTGCGTCGTGTGGTTGGTGAAAAGTTATTAAGGTTTACCAAGACGAAACAAAACATATCAACCCACGTTAACCACAGAAATAGAGTGCATGACTCTAAGTACACACGCAGACACAGATACCCTAGACACACACCCACACACACCCACACACATACACTCTCGCACACGCACACACACACACGAGCGCGCACGCACGCATATACATATGTTATTGCATTTTAACTCTTTGATTTCAGCATAAAATAGCGAATATTCTCCCCCTTTCTCCCATATTTTACATTAAGCAATCTTTGAGGGCGCCAAACCATGTCACCAAGTTAAACACCTTTTGTTTTCAGGCAACCGTTTTTCGGGACTTACAGGAAATATTAATGCAATACGATTTTTTTTCGCAGTTTTAGTCACCAATTACCAATGGGAATAAGTGATGTATTACCTAACATGTCTGGGCTAGTCAGAGGCAAGTTGATCATCAAGTTTATTTTAGTTTCTCTGACAATATTCGATAGGCAATAGTTTCTCCTTAAATCTTAAATATGGTAATTGGGAACAAAATGGGAACACCACTTAAATAGGCATGTAGCTATTAGCCCTCGTCTAAAATCATTTGGTACCAGAAAAGGTTTTTTGTATGGTGGAAAAAGAAGGGAGGGGTGGTAGTAGACAAGTAATTATCTCCGATTTTGATCTTAAACGAAATCAATTTGTCTCAAATGTGATCTATTTCAACCAATCGAAACCAACCAAATGCTTCTTCACCAACATATTTCAAAAGATACTAACACCGATTGCGCATGCGCATCGCCTGTGACCAGTGGTACACAGATTTTATATCAATGGTCATTTGACCAATTTGACCGAAAAACATGAAATGTGTATTTTTTTTCCAATAAGGCTCTCCGATAATGACAGTTGTGTCCAACACCAATGACCAGTTCGGTGTATATGTATTTTGGACCATTGCTCATCTGGTGGTCGTTCTATTCAAGGTTTGTGAGAACAATGAGCTCAAGTACTCAAGTGCGATTGACCAAGTAGTCTCAGACGTCACATGTTGGAAGTTACCATGCCAAAACAGGGGTCGTCGCCCCTTTAACTACATTGATGTGATTGCTCGAGACATCCAGCAGGATCCATCTGACATCCCCAACCTAATGACAAACAGGGACATTTGGCGCTACATGGTGAACAGCATCTCGGCTGCGGCCGTTAGATAGATAGACTCAAGTGGTCATTGCATTTTTATACTAAGGCAAAAGACGTGATTCAAGTAATTGTTCCAAGACGTTTTTAATCATGAAGCAGTTCAATAAATAGTATGTAACGAATCGCATTTTTAATACAAAGTTCAGTTGGCCATCACAAAGTTAGATTGTTTTGACATGCACCCGTTCTTGTATTCTGTGGTCGAAATGCTGATTTTGTTCATCATATCACTTTGTAAAATTCTTGTTTATAAAATTATTTAATATTCAAAATAGTATTCACGCCTTTATTTGATTGAGCTCTCACATTCATTGTATGAAATAAGATTCCATGTTAATAAATGGCTTTATGCTTATAAAGAAAAGCAAAAAAAAGGGCAAGGGAGTATCATCCAAGCATTCACAAGAAGCACCTTGAACGCATATTTTCGAAGCTGGAATTTGCACCCCTAAACAAAACGTAAACAAAAACGTGCCCCGCATCCTAAGCAAGTAATTAATGCAATTACTGCATAGGTTACGTAATTAATGCAATTATTACTCCTAAATAAATTTTTAAAAAGTGCATTTTTCACACTACTGATTATATGCAGGCTTGTCTGAGCTCGGTGTTAATCAGAAATTAACCGGAGAAAGTTGGTTTTTTCAACCAGGGAAATATATGGGGAAAGTTAGTGATTCAACCATACAGTATAAATATCTGGGAAAGTTATTGTATGAGGGAAATCGAAGTATTTTGAGCGTATAATACGACAAATTACTGAGACCACCGTCATCACAGCATCACACCAGATTTTTCAATTTCCCTTTCTTCTCTCTATATAGATGTCTTTATTATATTCTTACCCCGGATTTTTCAATTTGGGGATTTGGAGACAGACTTCCGAGACACTTGTTTTGTTTTTGTTCGTTTTGGCATTGTTTTTGTTTTTGATGCTGTATATGGACCCTGCGTAAGTTTTCATTTTGAAAATGCATCTTTTTTCTTGATTTTGGTTATTTTTAAAATCGTACGTAACGTGCCTGATCATGAAAAAAAAACCGCACCATTTTTACGATATTCTTTTACACTAATGACACCCCTTGTCTATGAAGAGTGCCCCCAGCGACAGCTAATGCTGTCTTGTGCAGCTGACGAAAGAACAATCTTTCTCTTAATGTTATCATTGAACTTGTAGTTTTTCGTCCTTTTTAAGAAGTAAACAAATAGCACACATGTTTTTTTTTTTTCCATTGTAACACTAAGAAATATAACAAAACACAACTTCCACATCCAGGAACCGTAAAGGATCATAGACGAAGAAGAGATCGTTAATGGTGCATGAAACCAGAATGTTTCGTCATTACATTCTTGACTTGTCTATTTATCTTAACTGCTTAACCGTGGAAGAGTGTCATATTATTATCGGGTTTGTCATACGCTCCCCTAATGAGTAGTATGTGCACTTGTTAATATTTCATTCGACACTGTAAAAAAACGTATTTCATACTTAGGGATGACTTTCACATGGGAAAACTAAACCTATAGTGAAATGGTGGAAGAAAGAAAGCTTATTATAATTTTATTACCATATTATAGTTAAAGTACCTGACACACAATCAAACATCAGGCAATGACACATCATTGGAACATCTGAATATCAAACTATTGTTATATGGCCTCCATTTTTCTGATTAAACTTTTTAAAATATTATTTTCTCAATTTTATTTGAGAAAAGATTTCTCACAGGAAAAGTACTTTGTTTACTATAAAAGAGAGAAAGGGGAATACCCCTAGTTTGTTTTGCTAAGTGCACCTGTTTAGATTGCACAATAAGGGAAGTGGGGAATTCCCCAAGAATGCTAAACTTAGAAACTGAGTCAACTTGTTTATGCTTTAACATCAAAACATTGTAAGATCAGGGAATTCCCCCACAAAGTTATATATAGAAAGTGATGTGATTCAGATGAAGTAATTTATGTGGATTTCGATTGGTCAGCTAGTGCAAGGTTATGTTTATGCATGATGATGATGTAATGATTATTGTTAGAAAGGGGAATTTAGCTGTGAGAAGTTAAATAGTACTTGTGACTGAAGGACTGATGCCAGCAGTTGAAATCAGGAGCTAAACTAGAGCTCGGGAGCTATACAGTATAATTATAGCTAGTT